>CM067378.1:107147689-107170631 GCA_034510155.1 Eucriotettix oculatus
ATGAGGAGGGTGTTTGGGGGGTTCGTGCATGGGTGGGGGGTGATGAATTGATCATTTATTGCTGAAGATGAGGGAGGGAGGCTAACGGGGCTCGGCGAGGGGCAACTAGGATCAATGAAGCGGAGGGTTTGTTGTGAGGTGATGGGGGTCGGTTGTGGGAGTGGGGGGTGGTCGTCGCTTTTTTTTAGTTTTGGGGGTCTAAAAGGTTTTATTTTTTAATTAGGGTGGGCGGGGCGGCTGTCAAAGTTAAGTACGTAAAAGTTACGTTTACATGAAGGACTGTTTCGATATATGAGGAAGACCCGATATGGTGAGGTTTGTAATCAAAAATGATTGGGACAAGTGACGGAGGAAAACGCTAGAAGAAAAAATTCTGTTTACCTGCCTTCATACCTACGTAGGATTTTTGGGGGTATTGGATATTTATGAAAGTGCGGGGGGGAAAAAGGGTGTATTGTTGGTGATTAGTGGTTGGCGGCGGGTGTGATTAGTTTGGTTTTTTTTTTTTTGTCTGTTTATGTTGTTTGGGGTTTATATTTCTTTTTTTTGGGGGGTGGTTGGGTAATTAATTTTGTTGGTGGGAGTTGAGTTTATTTATTTTTTATTTTTATTATTTTTTTCAATAGTCATCTTACGGGGGAGGGGTAATTTACTTGTGTTTTGGGCGGGGAGGTAAGGCTGCAACGTGGCAATTAAAAGGGTACTGGTGGTCCCTCGAGTTTAGTGTGCGGGGTGCGGGGGGGAATGGTGGGGGTAGAGAGGATTGTGGTTAGTGGACTAAGTGTGTAGTTGTATGGATAGTTGTTGAGTGAGGGGGCTGGTGGGGTGCTTGTTATTGTGTTGGTTCAATGTGCATTTACGAGATTTTTGTGTGCATTTAGTTGTGACGATGGGTAGTTATGATTTTATATGGTGGGGGTGATGTTGTGGGTGAATAATCTTACAATGTTTAAAATATGAATTACTTAAGATTCTATTATCATGAAGGTGCAATGCTATATTATGCGAAGTTGGTCAGATGTGTATTGAAGGTTGGTGTAAATAAACTAAATTTATCGGTCAGGATAATTTAAATAAGTTAATGATAGGATATATTGTAAGGTACGAAATTTGACAACAGAGTATTGGAATAATTTCGGTTGTGGTAATTGTTTTTATTTCCAATGTGTGTTTTTTTAAATTTATGATAATATATTTTCTTAGTTTATCTTTTTTATTTTATTTTTTTTTTATATATTTTTATTATTAGAAACTTTTATATATTTAATTAACATATTGTTTTGTTATTTATTTTTAATAAGATTGTTTTCTTTATAAAATATTTTATTTATTCGTTTATTTTTTTTTAAAATTAATAAATTTAATGTATTTCTATCTTTTGTATTTTTTCTTTACATTGTATCTTGTTAATTTATTATATTATTCATTGCTTCATATATTAATTTTAATTTTTTTTTAAAATATTGTATAATTTTAATTTATTTATATTATTTTTTATGTTTTTCTAGTTTTGCATTTATACTTGTATTTTTTTTTTTTTTTATTATATTGCTTTTTTATTTCATTTTCTTTTTTATTTATCTTACGGGTTTTATTAGTAGATATTATAATTAATTATAAATAATATTATAAAATAAAAAATAATAAAAAAAAAATTATTTATCATATATAAATAAGCATAGATAAAAATAAACTATAATTATAACGTAAAAAATAAAGAGTAGAATTGATTAAAATAAAATACATCACACAGTCCAAATTTATAAGTTTTGCGCACTGGTTGATAAAATTTGTGTTTTGGGCTGTTGTATCTCACAGCGTAGGCCTCTTCTTTCTCAATTGTCTCCTAAAGTTTGTATACCTTTTATTTAAGTACTGGAAAAATATTCTTTATACTATTAGTTGTTTTTGAATTTAAGATGTATTAATAAATTTTGTTTTAAAATCAGTTTTACTTTTGAAATTGTTATATGTATAAAAATTGGTTTTATTATTATCCCTTAATGGAACAATATGCTATGCTGTTATTGCCATGGTTTTTGGAGTAAAAAAAATGTGACCAAATAAATATTGTTTTAGTTACAATTGTGATTTCGCAACCTACAGATTTTTCTGGTTAGCACTACGATTGCTTACTGGAAGCATGAGGTTTTTAAGGTTGGGGGGGCTCATGGTGGGTGGATGGTTGTTTGTCTGAATGGTGTGTGTTGGGGTACGGTATGAGGGAACTGGGTGGGGTGACCATCAGTTTCTGGGGCGATGAGGGGTGGAAAGTGCGGGAATAAGGCGGGGGGGCTTGGAGTTGTGAGGCGTGGTGGGGGGTTGGATATACTGGGAAATAGGGGGGCAGTTGAGACGAGGTATGACTCTGGTGGGTGTGCGTGGAAGGCGTCCAGGAGGAGTGGGTGGGGGCGGGGGGGGTGCGGCGCTTCGGGAGCTGGTGGTGCTTGCGGGTAACGGTGAGGAAGGGTTGGGGCAGTCGGCAGGTGTGGGGGTGAGGACGGGGGCGGGGGGGGAGCAGGGGTTTCAACCTTTCCCTTGTTCCGGCAATGCTGATGTGGCTCGCAGCATTATTTATTTCATGACGATTTACCTGTTTTTTCTTATGACTGTCGTTTACTTTGTTACTTTCACCATAAGTAGCACAATCTCGTTTTCTCCATTAAATCCTCTCACTGTCCGTAATTTTTTCATTTTTGTTTTTTGAATTTAGTTATGCTATATTTGTTCCTCCATAAAGATGATAAGAGTAACATGTGTAGGACACACGTCATTTCTCTTATCACCTCTATTTTCGTGCGGGGTTTATCCTAGCTTTGATTGTTACTGAGGACAACCGTTTATCAAAATATATTAACTAATAACGGGATTTCTTTATCAGTCTATACACGGGCCATTGCTTCGATTTGTTTGGTGAAGAAGGTCGATGATATCCCACTCCCATTAGGGGTGGTTGGTGCTGGCCGAGGCGTGGGATCGGAGACGGAGGCGTTGTTCATTTCGATAACAATTACCACCTTGTTCTTTCTGAATGTATAATTGTTTGCTGTGTATCATAAATGATAAATTCCAAATATTTATGAATGAATTTCTTAATTATTTCCCCCGGGTTTTGCGTTGGCATGCAAAAGAATAGTATATTACCTTTGCTTTAATGCGTCTGAGACAAGTTCGGTATGACGTGCTTTTTATTTTTCTCTTTTTCGAGCTTTCCCCTAGTGTTCTTTTTTCAGCGGCTTTAATCCCGCGTTTTCTCCGTTCTTCCTGTTTTCTGCCATTTTTGGTTACACACATTCCATTTGTCATTTACCTTCCAAAGTGTGTTGTTGTATTTATATTAATCCGACCATTTATGGCACCCTTGGTCAAAAATTCATTTTCACGTAGTCCCGTCCATCAAATTAGCTACCTCTAATTGCGATATATTTTAAAAATTAAATAAATATTTAAAAAAAATTAGTAGGGTCGTTGGGGGTGCAGACAGAAGATGGTTGCTTTGGCAAATGACAGAATTATTCCGGGATGGACCGGATGCGTTTATACTATTTATTAATAAATAAAAAAAAAAAATAAAAAAAAAAAAAAAAACAAAAAAAAGAAATAAAAAAAAAAATAAAATTAAAAAAAAATAAGAAAGAAAAAAATTAAAAAAACCTATTGTTGGGTAATTATTTCTCCATTGCATTAATTAATCTTTCGTTTACATTTATGAGCGGCATTTAGATCTGAGTATTTCCATCAAATGCTACGCCATTAGTATCGACGCGCCCCCGAGGCGTCACTCATCAGGCCCGTATAATTATTCCATGATGTTACGGGTCAAGCTCCAGAGAACTCCCATATCAGCGTCGTACACTGGTGGTTGTCGTAGTAAAGCCGCGGATATATGTACACGATCGTCTGTGTGATGTACTGTGACAACTGTCCGCATATCCATTCATGGGGGATCCACGTTGTTCTGTGTGCCATATATATATAATTAATTATAAATATAATGCCACAACGTGAAATAGACAATCGTCTTCTTTATCACGTAACAAAGAAGCTTGTCAGCAGTGAAAAGGAACTTTGGCTTATAAATATCTTTTGTTACGTAATAAAGAAAACGATTGTCAATTTCACGTTGCGACATTAGATTTATAATTTTTGGACTTTTTTTTGGGGGGGGGGGAGTAACAAGCTACATGAGGGTGATCCTGAAACTGGCAACTGCCTTTTAATAGCATAGGAAGGGAACTGAAAGGGGGGATGTGGAAGGTAGAGCAAGGTAGCCAAGGGTTGACTAGGGCCCCCGGACTATAGTTTAAGGATCCTACCCTGTGTTTCACCTAAAAAGAGATGCAGGGAAAAACCTAGCAAACCTGCATCACGTAGGTCGGGCATTGGTACTATTCTCACGCCTTTCATAATGACGGGAGGACGAGTTTTCTGTGGGTTCGCAGCATTCCTTTCTCCGTGTCTCCACCAGTTTCAGGAGGCAGTTGGCCGACTGATCCCAATGGGATTAGCTGACAACTCTTGCCATATGCCAAAGGTCTTTGACCCCGGTACATATACCTCCTAAACTAGGTGAAGGTGTCTCGGCATATGAGAACTTTGATAAAAAATACCCGGAGAGAGTGCGAGGCATCCCCGACATGATCAGGTGAGCCCCGCAGTCACTCTGGGCTGAAGCGTCTGCGAGAAAACTCCAGCAGCGCCCTTATGTCTGATAATTTTTGGATTTTTATAAATCTTATTTAAGATATAACTCGCCAATATGTGGCTATAATAAACAGTATAAATACTTTAAGAAATTTTACTTCTTTCTGTCTCGAGGAAGGCGCTTCACCCCAGAGTGACTGCGGGGCTCACCTGATTATGTCGGGAATGCCTCTCACTCTCTCTGGGTACTTTTTATCAAAGTTCTCATATGCCGAGACACCTTCACCTAGTTTAGGAGGTATATGTACTGGGGTAGAAGACCTTGGGCGTGAGGCAAGAGTTGTCCGTTGATACCATTGGGATCAGTCAGCCAACTGCCTCCTGAAACTGGTTGAGACACGGAGAAAGGAATGCTGCAAACCCACAGCAAACTCGTCTCCCGTCATTCGGAAAGTCGTGAGAATAGTGTCCAATGCTCGGCCTACCTGATGCAGGTCTTTTATGGTTTTTCCCTGCATTTCTTTAGGTTAAAAACCAAGTACGATCCTTAAAATATAGCCCGGGGATCCAAGTCAGCCCTTGGCTACCTTACTCTGCCTTCCGCACCCCCCACCCTTTTCAATTCCCTTACAAAAAGTGTTGATTGAGCTGCAAACTTGTAGAATAGCACATCACATATCTTTAAACTTTCTATCCGGTTTTTCTGCTCTTTTGTCTGTTTGTTTCATGTATTGCCTGGAGCTACGACAGAGGGAAGGACAGTTTCCTGGTCCAAGTAGTTAAAACTCCATTGCGTGTTTCTCAGTGTGTGCTTGTTTGTGTTTCCCAGTGTGTTTGCGACATTTTGTGTCAGTGCCGTGTTTATATTGACTTTTTTCTATACAGATTTTCTAGAATTAATTTATTTTAAGATTATTCGTCTTTACTTATGTACCTTATTTTGTTCATTTTTAATGTATGACGTATCCTATTTCCTCAATCGAGGACTAATGGAAACAACTATAAATCTAAATTTAAATCTATGCCATTAAAATAGAGGTTGCCTGTTTCAGGATCACCCTCATGCAGCATGTTAACATCTTCCCCATAAAAAATTCCTTACTTCTGTAAAACAGTAAGATTTGCTAATTTATTAAACAATTATTCCCCCATATTTTACTCCAGAATTTTATCTGTTATTGTTGTGGTTTTCATTCATAAGACTGATCTGATGCAAGCCTACCGTGCGCAAGACTTTTCATTTCCTTATAACTAGCACTAACTACATCCTCCCTAATCTGTTTAACGTTTTCCATTCTTGGCCTACCTTTTCTCTTCTTACCCCACACACTTCCCTCAAATGTCTCAAAACGTGGCCTGTTAATCTATCCCTTCAAAGTCCTCCATAATGTTCTCTCTTCTCCTATTCTCATTAGAGCTTCCTGGTTATTATAAACTTTTATGTATAGTAAATCAATACTAAATTAATGATTTATTGACGTGTCACAAGAAACATTATTTTCTTGAAATAAAAAGTTTGTAATTAAAGTATATAGAGTTCTTCGCGGACATCAGAAGAATAAATGCATACGATAAATAACTAATATTAGCGTCCTGTAAAGGTCACTGTCATGAAAGGTATTAATTTTGTATTCCTCGTTTTGTATTTCCCAATTTACTGTCTGCTACCGACAGAAGCTTTCAAAGCTGTTACCTTTGTCTGTTGGTTTCACATCCCTAACTCGATGAAACACATTCATTGGACGTAAACGGATAGAAACTCTGATACACGGTATTGAATTAGACCCCGTAATTTGTTAGTTTAAAGTCGTAGAGTATTGGAACAACGTCATTACCTGTTCGGAGCTAAACATGTCAATTATCAATCTTATTTACGTCATAATTCCTATTATCAAGTGATTATAGGTTGACGGAAAAATAATAAGCTCTAAACTTATAGGCGTAAAATTTTACATTCACTGCCACGGAAATTAATAGTGATGGAATAAATTAATTTTCACTGAATAATTAATTAATATAATGGCGATATATTTAAAATTTTAATATATAACACTTTCATAAGTTATTTATAAAATAAATAAAATAAAATATGGAGGTTGAAGGATTATCCATAACATCTACAGAAGGCAGTCAGCTGTGATTAGAATGAAAGATCAAGAAAAGAAAGCGGTAATAAAGTAAGTAGTAAGCCAAAGATGGAGTCTGTCTCCCCCATTCTGTTTAACTTATATGTATATAACAGGTGATAAAGAAAGTTAAAACGGAATATGGAAAAGGAAGCATGCTGAAAAGGAGAAGAAATAAAACCTCTACGCTTTGCTTGGATAGTGTTAGTGACTATGCTAGAGGAGTAGTCCGAGGTCATCGATAATAAAATTGTATTAATTTAGTATTAAAATGAGTATACACTTTAAATATATATATATATAATTATTAAAAATGAGTCTTATACAAACTTAGAAAAGTGTTTAATTGAAGACAGCTGTTATTTAAAATTTTATTTCCCCAATAAATTGGAGCAATATTAATGCGGATGTTTCATTTGTGCAGATGATAACCCTGCAACGCTGAATACAGGTTGAAGAGAAGACAAAGAAGGGAAATTGTAATGAAATTCTCTACGGAAAAGAATTTTACGTCGCAGTCGTTAACTCTTGAGGTCTATATTGTCCTTATCAGGCGCGAGGAAAGACAAGTAAGAGAAGGAAGGAGGGAAGGGAAGGGAAAGGGGGACCTAATGAGGGGGATGGCAGGGATGAAACAGACCTGCAAGGAAAAGGCGTCGCTATCACGTCCTTTGTGTGGCGGTTATCTGTAGCACGTGCCTGCCTGACTGTCTCACTGTCTGCCTGCACGTCAATGCTTACATGCTTGACAGCTGTTTATAATCTACTTGGATAATTTTTATTACAGGTAGGCAGCCACTGTCGTGAGGTAGCTCAGTGTATTCCTTACTGTCAAAAAGTGAAGACTCGATCTACAGCAATTTTAGTTATTCTACACCAAGTTTGACAACATAGCTTAACTTTGTCACATATTAATAATATTTTCCGTCTTATTTGTAGACCTTTAATAATAATTTCGTTACATTAAGTAGCAATAATTTCTTAAACTTAGGGTATTTACAAGAATGTAATAGGTGTTTCCTTTTACATTCCTTTTACACAAACTCACTCACTCTCCTTTCATTCCTCCTTCTCTCTCACTCTCCTATCATTCACCTCTCTCTCACTATCCTTTCATTCCTTTCTCCCTCACTCTCTTTTCATTCCCCCCTCTCTCTCCCTCTTTTTCCCCTCTCTCACACTCTTTCTCTTCCTCTCTCTCACTCGATTTTCTCTGTCACTCTTTCTCTCTCTCTCCTACTCTTTTTCTTTCTCTCTCCCACTCTTTTTCTTTCTCTCTCTCTCTTTCTCTCTCTCACTCTTTTTCTTTCTTTCTCTCGCTCACTTTCTCTCTCTCACACTCTCTTTTTCTTCCTCTCTCCCACTCTTTCTCTCTCTCACTCTTTTTCTTTCTCTATCTCTCACTCGTTTTGTTTCTCTCTCTCTCACTCTTTTTGTTTCTCTTTCACTCTTTTTCTTTCTCACTCTCTCACTCTCTTTCTTCCTTACTTAAATAGAAGTAGTGAGATAACATTTTTAAATTTAATTTTGAATGTAGTCTTAATAGTTTGTTAATTATAGTATAACAACATAAAAATTTTTTCACCGGCCTCCGGTCATTGTGACTAAAAAAATTTAATACTGTAAATAAAAAAGGTTTTTTAAAGAAACATGTTGTGTAAGAAATGTTGAAAATTACGTACAGTTTATTTCTTGTAATAATTATAATAGTGAGGAGGAGAATATAAACCACAGTCTGACTTTAATATTACATTAACGTCAGACTTTTATAAATTTTTCTCAATAGTTGGTTCTTGTATAAAAATTTATTTCTTAACTTGGATCATACAATATATAATGAATTATCAGTTTGGACATTGATAAATCTTTACAGTGCTCTTGAGCGTTTCTGTATGTTCCACTGTACATTGTCTGCAAGCCTTTTCCCCCCCATATTGTATTACGTCAGGGTCTTATCTTAATTTTACTGCTGTAGCATATTTTTAATATATTTTGGTGTATAACCTTTTTCGTGTTTACTTATAATAAATTCGCCTCCGTTGAACTACTTTCTTTCAGAAACACAAATTACTCATTTTATTAGAAAAATAATAGCAGTCAGGCAAGATGTCTGCAACCGTGCTCTTACTTCAAGAAAGTTATTTCGCAGATCATTAATGATTATTGATTTTATTATTACTATTATTGCTTAGCAGCTATTGGCCATTTTCCCGGGTGGCACTTTTAATATTTCACATAATATATTAAAAATAAAAAACGGCCAAATATAAAAGCATAATTAATTAATTTTTAATTAAAAAAAGTTGACGTTTTATCCTCCTTCGGGGAACTAGGTACAAAATTTATAAAATCAATATTAAATTTACCTAACTAAAATTTTTTAAAGTAAACTTAATGGCAGACTTACATTTTTAAATTTACTTGCAAAAGTCCACAAACTTTGATAAAACGTCGTATTAGAGTTTCTAATTAAGGATAAATTAATTATGCAGGTATATTCGGTCGGAAATTTTTATTTATGAATTTAATTGTTTTCAGACAAAAAAATTATTTTTGATGTAATACATTATTTTTCTGTATTGAAAAAAATTATAAAACAGTTATTAAAATGTAAGAGTTTATTTTGTGGATTCGGCTGAAAACAAAACGAAACAAAAAATAAATTTATTTGTAATTTAATTTATATGCACATGGAAAATGTAGACTTTTTAATATGCTTTTTTCAAAGTTACGTATTCCTGGAAAACTGCTTTGTTTAATAATTACGGAGAGACAGTGTTCCATGAATTCAGAAAACCAATTTAAATGTTGTTGTTTTTTTTCAATATATTTAAATTTATTACTGTAGCAAAAAAAATTTTTTTTCATAAGATATTAGGATTTTAATTACGCACGTTGACATAAGCTGTGATTGATATAAATGAAAAGATAAAATTTTGAGGAGTATAAACTTAAATTTAAATTCCAACGCAACGCTGCAAGGTTGGTAAACACTGCAACTGCTTAATCGGATAGAGATTAGCGTGAAAGGGAAACGTATTCAGTTTCGTCTGGTGCAAAGTAAGGCGTCAAGTATAGGCCTCTCGGCGACCCAGTTCCCTCTCCAGCTTTCTGTGTGCACAAGTAAACCCAGCTGTTTGAGGAAGAGGTGTCAGTAGCAGCCGAAGACAAAAGCCCTCACTGAAGATTCCTCTCTCTCCATTTCATCACTCTTTCTTTTGACTCCTCTACGACGGCGTAAAATGCCATCATCATCTTTTTGTCCCCGGTGCTGGCAGGATCCCTCATTCTATGGAAATGAAGGGTGTATCCCTGAGGTGGGGGATGAGTCGGATGAATGTTTAATGCGATCGCTAGGAGGAACCACAGTTTGACTGAAGCGAACATTCGCGACGGAAAAGACGGCGGCCGCTGGTTCGACAGGTCATCAACAACGCGTGTACCGCGGCAGAGTATCCAGCGTAACGTAATTATATACGTTCTTAATTAACGTGTTCATGACGGATAAATAAAGCCCTAATTTGATGCTCACATGGGTTTCTATAAAGACGCCAAACCTGCACAAGTCCTTTAAAAGTATTAACTAAATTCCCTAAAATCAACAAAATAGATTAAAGTACGGGGCCTTTCCCGGTAAACGGCATGTATAAATTCCTCTAGTGTTTCCAACCGGGTCAAAGAGATTATCAGTGACGTTTTAATGGCTTCAGTCTGAATATGATGGCAGAAAAAGACATTGAAACGTCACTGATTAACTCCTAGATAAGATAAGATTTATAGGATCCATTAGTCCTCTATTGAGAAAGTAGGACAAGTCAAAGAATATGTTACATATCACACTAAGAATACAAATATAAGAAACAAAATATGGATACAACATATGAGTAAAAAAAAACTATGTATACAGTGATAAATAAAATAAAACAAAGCAAAGCAAACAAAATATTAATACGGCATGTATAAATTTCTCTCGTGTTTCCAACCGGGTCAAAGAGGATTATCAGTGACGTTTTAATGGCTTCAGTCTGAAGATGATGGCAGAAAAAGACATTGAAACATCACTGATTAACTCCTAGATACGATAAGATATATAGGATCCATTAGTCCTCTATTGACGTAATAGGACAAGTCAAAGAATATGTTACATATCACACTAAGAATACAAATATAAGAAACAAAATATGGATACAACATATGAGTAAAGAAAACTATGTATACAATGATAAATAAAATAAAACGAAGCAAAGCAAACAAAATATGAATACAACATATCTTTGACCCAGTTGGAAACCTGAGAGGAATTTATAAATAAACAACATAGATAATTACATCATAGTTTTCTGACTAAAATATTTATAATAAATAAAAAAAACGCCCAAAAATGTCAGTCTTAAATATATAACTATTTAGACGTTTCATGTCGAGACTATAAACATAATATTACAATGAATTAACTTTTGGTTGTATGTGACAATTTGGAATTTTTTATATAAATAACATGGTTAAAAAATTAAAATTAAAATGTACATCATACTTCTCTCTGACTCTTTCAGTCGAAAATATTATTGATTTTACATGTGAAACAATTTGGTGTCGCGCATGGACCATCTCCGGCGACAGTTACAGCCGAAATTATGTGTAACAATGAGTGCTTTCGGCAGTTAAATTTTAACTATGGAGAAGAATATTAAAGCGTAAAACTACTACAGCAAAAGAGTATCGTAAATTTTGTTCAAATTATTCGTGTCATTTTTAACATTGTTATTTTCTGAAGAAAGTAACTTTACATTGTTAAGGTAGTCAGAAATCTTCTGTGTACGTATTTAATTATTTAATCTATAAATGAGCAGATTTCCGGTGGCAGAAACACAGGACTTAAATAGTAATGAATAATCTATTCGACGGGACCCTAATTAGCCTATAATAAACAATATAATTATATTAATTCAATATAAATCATGTAGGAAACGCCATATACTGGTGTCGAAACGAAGTACCTTCATTTTCAAAACTAGCTTCGAATACTTTTCGTCCAATCTATGTGATTATTAAGTTGAGTAGTAGCATGGCCATAGCACATACAGGGCTAGTGTTATTTACCGCCGCTGCGACGGCCCCGCTTTGTGAATTACCGGCAACAGCGCATCGCATACACTGGATGCATCACTGAACATTAAAGCAGTTCCTCCTCGTCTCTCGGTGAACAGACGTTTGCAAACGTGACGCTAAATTACTTTCAGGGATGAATTAATACGAGTATGTTAATGTTTTCAATTATCCTACTCGCACGTTTTTTTTCAAATAAAAAAAATACTGTCAACAATAACAATTCAACAAATGATGTCATTCAGTTAGTAATCATGTAACTGTCATGAAACTAGACGCCAAACGCAGGTGTAAGGGATATGATTAGAAAAAAAATGTAGTCAAGTATCATGTGTTGGCATTATTACTGCCTAATTAGAAAAAAGCTCGAAGCTTTAGATGGCCTACAAAATTTTGGTTTGCAATCCAATTTTAAAACTAACAAAATTCAAATAACACTCATATTTTACTCTTTCTCCAGGACCACGTTCGTGTTATTTATAACGGTTTATAGGTATAATTTTCAGGAGATATCATCCTAGGTTAAATCTAAGGCAATGATTGAAATTCTGGTGGCTTTCCTCATTATTTATATTAATAAATGCATTGTCCGATTTAAATTTTTAATCTAAAATTAACTGAAGTGTTACTTTAATATATTTATTGTAGTTCTTTTTTCGTTTTCTTTCATATATAGAGGAATACCATATTACAATCAAGTTTTGGCCATATTAATACAAATCGTCACTGGTTAGGGAACCGTATGTAATACCTTTGGACATTTTAGTATTTATTTTAAACTATTAAAAATTAAAATTGTTCGAAATTATACTTTGGGGTGAAAAATTGTTTTTTTTTAATAATTTAGAGATAATATAGATTAATCTGTCACACTACAATCCTAAAAAAAATCGTCAAAATTCTAAATTCGTCGTTTTTAGTAATATTGATATTAGATTACCAAAGTAATGGTCTGAATTTATAAATTCCTCTCTAGTTTCCATCGGGTCATAGATTTTAACAGTGACGTTTCGATGGCTTGCTCTGCAATCATCTTCAGACTGAAGTGTCAAATTCGGTGAGTGTAAGCATTTATATAGTCTGAGGCAAGTCTGTGCAAGCACAAACCACCTGTGATTGGCTAGATGTGTACGCGGGAGCGAGAGCGTCTCCCCCATTGGTCCACTTGCTTAGTCATGCTCTAGTCTCCCGTGGCTGCCGTCTCCGCTACATCTGAAGGTCCCGTGACTCAGCCCCGCGTTCTTCCTGTGAAACAATGGGTTCCAAGCCAGGCTCAATTGGAATCCAGAATCTCTATCCAGTAAATTCTCACTGGACCTGATGTTTATTGCCTCCAAAATAACGCTATCCCAATAGCAATTAGCTCTGTCCTGAATACGCGTCTTATCGAAAGCTATTTTATGGCCCGTGAACAAGGCATGTTCGGCAATAGCTGACTTATTGGGTTGTGTTAATCGTAGATGTCTATTATGCTCTTTTATTCTTTCATCTACGGTTCTGATTGTTTGTCCTATGTATTTACTGCCACAGTCGCAAGGTATTTCGTAAATACCAGGGGTACTTTAATAATGGTCTGAAGTCAAATAATTTTTAAAAATATTTTAAACAAAGTGTCCCGTTCCGCCCAGAGTTCTCCTGTCTTTCAGTGGGACTAGAAAAAGGTAGACCTGAAATACAAGTTGGTTCATAATAGTGGAGGTTCGCTAAAGGTAGACGACGAAGTAGCGGCTCGTCGGATTGAGTGGTTTGGCTGGCGGCCGGAAGTGGAGAATGTCGCCAGTGCGCCTGTGAATCAGCGGGCGACAAGCAGGTGTCAGACGCAGCCCGCTCATTACCGACCGCCGTAATGTCCTCGTCGGCTGATGATGCCTCGGGATGTGAAACGCCATTAGATCCGTCGCCAGCAGAAACTTTCCCCGGAGAGCGACTTTTGCTCCGCGACGAGCTGAGTGTGAATTAACTGCCGCCCGAGACGTCGTTAAAAGCACTGAGAGAAACTGAGCGCCTGATTCCCCAGTCTTGTGCCACTTTGTTAGATATTCCACCCGGCAATATCTCGTTTGGTGAAGTTTCAACTTACAAATTTATTCTCGCCTAATTGCTGTTGTAATTTGCATTTCCGATTGTGGAATCCCCATCGGACTCTAACACGAGTCGTTTAATGAAGCGTAACGTGTAAAAAGGGCCATTCTCCTGCTTTGTTGCCAACTTTGGCAGAATTAAGATGTTTAGATACAGCTGCTGTATATTCGCCTCCGCGTCCTACTTAACCCAGTTTTTATTTTTAAGCTTCCGCGGTTCCACCATTCTTATTGGTGAATCGTTAACGTCCTAAATCATTAAACTGAAGAACAAGCTACTTGCGTTACTTACAGAGAAAATTAGCAATATTGTAATAAGCTTACTACATACCGACGTGACGGGACACATATCTTTGGACTGAGTGATTATTATCTCTGGCTGTGGTTGCCTAGCAACTGTCTTATGATTTTACATGCAACAAATTTATTATTAATTAGTCCTGTTACTACATACTTCAAGCCAATTATTTTTGGCTAGTCCTACATATATTTGTCCTCATGATATTTGCATACTTCAAGCCAATTATTTTTGGCTAGTCCTACATATATTTGTCCTCATGATATTTGCATACTTCAAACCAATTATTTTTGGCTAGTCCTACATATATTTGTCATCATGATATTTACATCCTCATTTCCTCAAACTTTATCGATTGGCCATGCTTTCTTCAATCTTTCCATTGTTTTTTGCCTCTAACAGTTCTTTTAGAAGTAGGTTTGATTGGCCCTGCATTTAACTATGGTTTTCGGTATGTTCTTTCGTGGATATAAACCCTATTTCCATACTCATTTTCTTCTAAAAGGTCGGGAGGTAAGCCGAAAACACTGGTATATTTTTTATTGACATTCATTGAATCCAAGCCATGGTTAGAGGTTAGGTATTTTTATAGACTTCTTAAACTGTCTGTCTTGGAGATAAAAAGAAAAAAATATTTGGAATTAGATAATCATTTTCACTGTTGAAATACGCGAAATAGTGGTAAAATTAAAAAAAATAGAATAAAATAATGCCATTAGAAGAAGGATAAGATTGATTTTAAATTTGTCCCAATGTTATAAAAAAACAAAAATAACTTATTAATTATACTTAGAAAATTTAAAAAAAATTGTAAACGGGGGCTTTCGGCCCGTGTTATAGTTATCCACAAATTCAAAATAATAAAATAATTTGGGATATTAATTAATTTCAAACTTGACCGAATGTGAATGAATGAAAATTCAAAATGCAAACCTTGGACGATACGAGGGATGCATGTGAATTATTTGGTCACACAGAGATGTGTAAGGTTACAAACTAAAAATTAATATAATTAGAAAATATTTTTAAAAATCAGATTAAGTATATAATGGTATGTAAAATGGAGTAAGAAGTTTTATAACAGAAATTTTAAAAACATTATTTTAAAGACGTATAATTTTAGAATAATTGTAGAAATGCTACAATTAATGGGGTTCTGTTTACATTTATATGAGCTAATAGTTATTATATCCTCGGTAGGCCTAGGCCCTCAAGAGGACTGTTGAGCCATTGGAAGAAGAATAATAAATAGTTATTTTATATACTTTTACAAATACGATTGTAATTTGATTTAATAGAATTTTCAAACATTAATTTTTGTCTTTTCATTTAAAGTAAAAAAATAAGACAGCTAATAAGTCTGAAAAAACTATAATTAGTACAAGTTCAACATAAAAAAAACTTCTCTAATGTAAAGAGTTCAACCGTGGAACAGTTTTCCTGAAGATGTCCACAAAGTTGAACGAAACGATGGACTTGTATTAATTAAACAGTAACTAAATTATTTTCTGACAAATAGGCAGTATTTTCATTTATTTAATATAAATTAATTTTAGCATTATTAATTACTTAAATTATCTGACTTATTTTATAAATAATACCCAAAGAATGGTAAAACGCTACCGCAGCAATATGAGGTTTGGTAACGGACGACGTGTAGAGAAAAACAAACATTTTAAATATTAACAACGTGCTTCGTACGGAAAATAAGGATAGTATAAAATAGTCTGTAAGTACAATGATGAATGTGGCAGGATAACTGCCGAAAGCTACCTCTTTAAAAGTATAATAACTCGCAAAACAGTGGCCGTAAAAGATTTTTTATTGCCATTACATTAATATTTTAATTAAGGAACTGAGATGGTCAGTAAAGTTGAGGCATGAAAGGTATTCAAATTAAATTACTGACTTTTGGCCATTCTTTGTATTATATTTATTATTTTGTTACATAAAAAGTTAAGTTTTTTAAAATCTAAGGTTTTTCATTAATTTAAATATAAAATAGAACTAGTTATTTAATGCAATTTATTTATGATTTTGGTTTTTTTCATAAATAGAATTATTATGATAGGAAGAAAAATTTATTTCTTAAATAAATGAGAGTAATTCGATCAGCAGTTCCTGTAATTCGTATGTAAGCCCCCAATCGTGAGTATTCCAATGCAATTTCCCGGCAGCATGGAATATAAACTCCCGAGCGGGTTGTGGATTATAAGAAACGCCCCTGTTGCTGCTCGGGGGGGGGGGAGGGATAAGGGGGGGCGAGACGAGGCTAAAAAGTGTTCCTCTGCAGTGGCACAGCAGCGGCAGCCAATATCGGGGACAGATTTGCACTTCAATAGCTCTGCTCCTTTTAGGGGAATATCTAAGGAGCAGTAGTGCTCCCGATACTGTGACAGGCGCACAGCTAGTTTAGCACCAGGAAGAGATTACAAGGCGGCTTAATTGACGACCTCGACCAATTAATTAAAGAATCATTTAACTGGTGACACATATCACGAATAAATCATAATAAACCATAAAGTCAAGTTGGCAGTGAATAAAAAAATATAATAGAGATAAATCATGCAACTCATGCATGGGAAATATTTTTTTAGGGGGGGCGGTTACGACACCAGGCTACATGAGGGTGATCCTGAAACAGGCAACTCCCCTTTAATAGCATAGGAAGGGAAAAGGGGGTATGTGGAAGGTAGAGCAAGGTAGCCAAGGGTTAACTAGGGACCCCGGGCTACGGTTTAAGGATCCCACCCGGTGTTTCACCTAAAGAGATGCAGGAAAAACCCTAGAAAGCCTGCATCAGGTAGGTCGGGCATTGGGTACTATTCTCACGCCCTTCCGAATGACGGGAAACGAGTTTGCTGTGGCGTCGCAGCATTCCCGTCTCCATGTCTCCACCAGTTTCAGGAGGCAGTTGGCCGACTGGTCCAATGGGATCAGCGGACAACTCTTGCCATCTGCCCAAGGTCTAACGAAAATAGTATACAGGAGAAGGAAACGTCAAAAAGTTAAAAGAGAAGATCAGTTATGTTTCAGGAATAATGTAGCGGCAAGAGAAGCACAATTAACGTTGCGTCTAATTTTAGAAGAAAGGATAAGAAAAATCCGAACGTACATTCATGTAATTTGTAGATTTAGTAAGAAACGTTTGATAATGTGAACTGGAACACACTATTAAGGATTACGAAAAGCACAGTAATAAAATATCGAGAAAGAAGGCTAATCCGTAATCTCCACAGAAGTCAAGCCCCGGGAATTAGTGTTGAAGATCAAGAAAAGAAAGCATAAATCAAGAAAGGAGTCAGATAAGGATGCAGTCTGTCACGCATGCTGTTTAACTTATATATATAGAACAGGCGATGAATAAAATTAAAACGGAATCGTATTGCAAGGAGAAGAAATAAAACCACTACGCTTTTCCAATGATATTGTAGCATTAGGGGACTCAGAAGAAGATATGAAAACCAAAATAAATGGCATGAACACAACCCTGGAGAAAGAATTCTAATAACAAAGACAAAACCAAGGTAATGAGGTGTAGTACGGGAAACAGTGGAATAACAAAGGGAATTAGTTTGAGAAGGGATATTTTGAAGGAAGTTAAGGAATTCTGCTACTTGGGAAACCTAATAACTAGGGATGGTAGAAGTATGTAGACATAAAGAGCAGGAATTTATTTACTTAGAAAATCATTGCTCAATGTATTGATACTGAATGTGGCCTTTTTTGGGCGCGAAACGTGGACAATAAGAGTTTCGGAAAGGAAAAGAATAGAAGACTTTTAAATGTGGTGTTACAGGAGAATGAGATGGGTGGATAGAATCCCTAACGAGGAAGTTCTAAACAGAATAGGGGAAGAGCGAACAATATGGAAGACGTTTACCAAGATAAGGGGTAAATTAATAGACCACTTTTTAAGACACGACGGTCTTGTAAAATTAACATTAGAGGGAAGCGTTTGGGGTAAAAACAGAAAATGGAGGCAAAGGATGATAAACATTAAGCAGATTAGGGAGTATGTGGAATGTGTTAGTTATGTGGAAGTATGATTCCGTTTCAAAGTTCTTTTTTAATTTTCTTCGTCGCCTGTTCTATATATAAATTAAACAGCATGGGCGACAGACTGCAACATTTCTTATTCATTTGCTGCTTTCTTTACTCGCCCTTCAATTCTAATTACTTCCGACTGCCTTCTATAGAGATTATGTATTATCGGTCTTTTTTTTTATTATTATTATTTGGTTAACAGGCTACATGAGGGTGATCCTGAAACAGGCAACTCCCTTTAATAGCATAGGAAGGGAATTGAAAAGGGGGGATGCGGAAGGTAGAGCAAGGTAGCCAAGGGTTAACTAGGGCCCCCGGGCTATGGTTTAAGGATCCTACCCGGTGTTTCACCTAAAGAGATGCAGGGAAAAACCCTAGAAAACCTGCATCAGGTAGGTCGGGCATTGGGTACTATTCTCACGCCCTTCCGAATGACGGGAGACGAGTTTGCTGTGGGGACGCAGCATTCCCTTCTCCATGTCTCCACCAGTTTCAGGAGGCAGTTGGCCGACTGATCCAATGGGATCAGCGGACAGCTCTTGCCATATGCCCAAGGTCTTTGACCCCGGTACATATACCTCCTAAAATAGGTGAAGGTGTCTCGGCATATGAGAACTTTGATAAAAAAATACCCAGAGAGAGTGCGAGGCATTCCCGACATGATCAGGTGAGCCCCACAGTCACTCTGGGCTGAAGCGCCTGCGGAAAATTCCCGCAGCACCCAGGATCTGTATATATATATATATATATATATATATAGTGAAAAAACGGTTTTCCGTCTGCAACTGCAGAAAGTATATTTTCCTATATTGAAAATTATTTCTAACGGTGGGGAACATTTCTTTAATTTTCATTCCTGTAACATGTGATTTCCAATCAGTTTTACTAATAATTCGATGATTTTTTAAAATAAATATGTTTAAAGAGCTTTTTCATCACTGAAAACGTTAATATTGGTCTTCGACTGACTGACAGTTCCGTCAAATGAATCACTTTCTTTTTTCCCCCCTACTCACTTCCGTTATTGCTTATTAAATCGGTTAAAGTGTAGTGTAAAGTTGGGGGATCATTTCCGTTTTCCGGTGCTCTTAGAGAAATAAAAAAGTTTTTTATTTTGACGTCTGCTGTGAGGCTGATATTTGCGTTTCTGAGGCCTTGGGGAAATTCGCAGCCGCTTCAGTCGGATTCGCCGTGCACTAGTGGCTTTTCTTTGGATATTATACGCCTACCGTTCAACGGAAAAATTACGTACAGTAAGAGGAGAAGCTACTCGCCCAACATAAAGGAACAAAGGGAGAGAGGAGTGGAATGAAATGACGAAGTTAAACAAGCAGGCAAAGGGAGAGAAGCGAGGGACAGCGTCCTCTTTTTTATTTTTTAAAGTCGGCGGAAACGCCGAGGCAATGGAGGCGATTTCTCGTATATATTTCCTTCACTTTTTTTAAAAAAATATATAATAACTTTCAGTACCAAATAAATTTGTTAAATATATTTCATTAACGAAATTGATTTTTAATTAAAGTTTGCAACACGATGAAACAATTTTACGGACATACTTTTACATTTTTTATGCGTGTTATCCACGAGTGTAAAATTTTTGTATTTATTTTAATCACTAGCTATAATAATCATCATCATTGTAATTTTTTAAAATTAAAATATCCTTAACGATCTTGATTAATCGAATATAAATAGAGAGACTAAATTGCTTTATTCTGTAAGCGTTTTTGTGAAACCTACCTTCATTTATTAAGTCGCGTTTGTAACAAATTTATAATTATAGAATAATAATTTTTTGTATTAAAAAAAACTATTTATCTTCTCCCGTTGTTCAATTTACACATTTTATTTTTACTTTTGACCGACTTCCTGGATATTAAATGGCAATATATAAGAAATGCATAATTTTGATATTAAACGTTTCGTCCTTTAAGTTTAAAGACCTCCTCTGTTCTTTAATTTAAATTTTTACAAAATTTTATGTTGCACCAGCAATGTCTGAGGGCGAATCGAATTTTAATTCATTTATTTCATTTCTGATATTTGGACAATTTTTGTGTTTGTTTGTAATAAATTTTGTATAATAATTTTAATCCTGTGCTTCAAAATTGAGTATTCCACGTTAAAGATACTTCATTAATTACCAATCTAGTTGATAATTTATGGCGCTAGAAGGTTTTTACCCGTTCTCAGCCCTGGATGTTTCAATGATATAATTAAAAAAACCGAGGAGGTCCCTTACATTGGGAGACATTACAATTAAATATTTTCATGTCTGACTTCGGCCATACTTTGTTTTTATTTACAATATTAATTGAGATAATAATTATCTAGAGATTAGTCTGTGAAGAATGTTGTTAGTAAATTTTAGGTGAGCCTAGTTTAGGTTTTCAGGTGTTGTAGGGATACTAGATCGGTATTCGTGACGTCGACTCCGACTAGCTCAGTAGTAAAGTACCCGCCCGGTAAGCAGGAGGTTATTCTTTCGAGCCCTTTGGTCCTGTCAACATCTTTCCGTTATTGTCTTCTAAATTCAGGCTTATTCTCTTTATGTGAGCTACAGTAGAACTTTTTTTCCTCTTTTTCCGTTTTTTTAAAATTATTTTATATATTCTAACACGGCGAATATATCATTTTGTAATGCATGTGAGACGATTATTTAAGTGTATACAAATTTTGTATCCAGTAATATAAAATATTTAGTTTTAATATTATGTGTAGTAACATTTCATTTATTTTTTATTTTTTTCAATGAAATAACTGAAGGGGTCTTGAAAACTGGGTCCGAAACGTCATTTAAATTTTTCTAGTTTTATCATTTGGTTACTTTTTGTACATTTCTTAACTTTATTCATTTGAATCTGCGTTTATGTCAAATGATGTTAGTTATGTAACACTATTAAATGGACATTTGTGGAACGATAGATGTAGAGGGATATAATATTAAAATCAAGGGTCCGGATCTAATAGTTGGCCATATTAAAGCAAATCGTCACTTGGTAGGGAACAGTAGGTAAGTTTGTGAGAAAATTTAGTACCATTAAAAATGAAAATTATTGGAAACAAAAAATTGGGGTAAAAAATCGTTTTTCATAAATAAAAGATATTATAGATTAACCTGTCGCAATTGAATCCTAAAGGATTCAAATAAAGTAAGTTTTTTAACCGCAAGACTGTCCATTATAGCTTTTTTCCTCGACATCATAAGATGGCGCCACAGACATAAATAAGAGTTTAATAGCATACAAGCTTCTCGGGGAACTTCAATATATTCTGTGTGTTAGTTTATGCCTCCCCCTACTGTGCTATCTCCTCCCCCCCGCCCCCCGTTTCTTTACAGGGCACGTCTGCTTTCTCGTTACGCTCTTCCCAACACCACCTGTCATATCTCATCCCCTACATAAGGGATGAAACCCTGAAGACGCATTTGTAACCACTCGCGTCAGATGTGGGCAACAAAAAGCAGCCTTAATTGTTTCTGCTAAGAATGAGAGATGGGAACATTTTCTCGCGATGCAGTTGGAATAACTAATAGCAAGAACGCTCAGGTTTGGAAGGGGTTGGAAAGAAAGGGAAGGCCAAGGAACGATTTTTATCCCCGTAGCGATTGTATCAACGTCGTTAGACGCAAAATAATAAATTCGTGTACATGGTAAGTTAAACCCCGTTAAATAACAAATTTTAAAGAAATTTATACTTTAAGTGTCACATCATCGAACGCCACAATTTTATTGTTAAACAGATATACTTTTGACTTTTGCTCTATCTCTGTATTCTATTAGACGTTTATAAGCTTTAAATAGAAAATCAATGAATTTCACCTTCAATACCCCTTAAGTATTGGGGTAGAGTATTTTCTAAAATCTAATTATTACTGTGATAAATTACATGGCCATTATAAAATCCATTTTAAAAATATTTAAATCAACAAATCACCTGTATTAGCATCAGATTTTTAATGTTCTATTACTTTGGTAACTAAATATATTACAAATTTTTCCCATGTGTTTAATAATTTTAAGAATATTGCCTTACATCGTACACGTTTGCATTTTATATGTAATTTACCACATTTAACTAAGCATTATTCAAAAATTATTTAATCTCTTTTGAACTTCTCTCTCGTCTTACGAAATACGGTATCAAAATTATGTATGTCATTAATTTTTATTTACCGTTCTCCTCACTTTTCAGGTCTAAAACGTAGTAAACAAATTTGGTTTCTCGTTTCGGAAAGTATGAATGAAAGTTTATCTTCGGCATGAAAATATAAACGCGTGTAGCAATTCCAACTGTTATTAGCACAATGAAGCTGTAAGACAGGAAGGGAAAAAACGAAATGAAACATAACCGAGATTGGTTTCGAATGCGGGGTTAAAGACGTCGCTGTATTTTTTTTTTGACATTTAAGATGGAACATAAGATCAAATTGGAGAACAGAGAATGTGAAAAGGTAATGAAGTGCAATAAAGTGAAGTCAACCAAGATACTGAAGTATTTCTGGTTAATTTAAAAACATCACAGTGCTCTGAGGTTGAGCTTCCAGGACGTAATAGATGGGTTTGACTTTATAATTGGGCTTAAATAATTAAAATGGAACATCACAGTGCTTTGTAAACATGAGCAGCCGGATTAATAGA
>CM067378.1:107170731-107297922 GCA_034510155.1 Eucriotettix oculatus
TCAGAGGCAGTTGGCCGGACTGGTCCAATGGGATCAGCGGACAACTCTTGCCCAACTATTGCCCAAGGCTTCTAACGCAAAAATAGTAATTATCAGGAGAAAGGAAACGTGTTCCAAATAGAAAGCGAGTTAGCAGAGAAGTAGATCAGGTTATGTTTCAGGAACTCAATGTAGCGGCAAAGAGACGCAACAATTAACGTTGCGGTCTAAATTTAGAAGAAGACAGGATAAGAAAAAATCCGAAACGATACATTCACATGTTTAATTTGTAGATTTAGTAAGAACGTTTGATAATGTGAACTGGAACACATATTAAGGAATACGAAAAGCACAGTAATTAAATATATAGAGAAAGAAGGCTAATCCGTAATACTCCACAGAAGTCAAGCCCGGGAATTAGTGTTGAAGATCAAGAAAAGAAAGCATAAATCAAGAAAGGAGTCAGATAAGGATGCAGTCTGTCCACCGCTATGCTGTTTAACTTATATATATATTAGAACAGGCGATGAATAAAATTAAAATCGGAATCGTATTGCAAGGAGAAGAAATAAAACACTACGCTTTTCCAATGATATTGTAGCATTAGGGGACTCAAAAGAAGATATGAAAACCAAAATAAATGGCATGAACACAACCCTGGAGAAAGAATTCTAATAACAAAGACAAATCCAAGGTAATGAGGTGTAGTACGGGAAACAGTGGAATAACAAAGGGAATTAGTTTGAGAAGGGATATTTTGAAGGAAGTTTAAGGGAATTCTGCACTTGGGAAACCTAATAAACTAGGGATGGTAGAAGTTGTGACATAAAGTCAGGAATTTTAATTTACTAATTAGAAAATCATTGCTCAATGTATTGGTACTCGAATGTGGCCTTTTTGGCGCATGACAAAGAGTATCGGCGAAAGGAAAAGATATAGAAGACTTTTAAATGTGGTGTTACAGGAGAATGAGATGGGTGGATAGAATCCCTAACGAGGAAGTTATCTAAACAGAATAGGGGAAAGGATCTACTATGGAAGACGTTTACCAAGATAAGGGGTAAATTAATAGACCACTTTTTAAGACACGACGGTCTTGTAAAATTAACATTAGAGGGAAGCGTTTGGGGTAAGAACAGAAAATGGAGGCCAAGGATGATATACGCTAAGAAGATTACGGAGAATGTGGAATGTGTTAGTTATGTGGAAGTATGATTCCGTTTCGATATTCTACTTTAATTTTCTTCGTCGCCTGTTCTATATATAAATTAAACAGCATGGGCGACAGACTGCAACATTTCTTATTCATTTGCTGCTTTCTTTACTCGCCCTTCAATTATAATTACTTCTGGCTGCCTTCTATAGAGATTATGTAGTATCGATCTTTCTCAATTTTTTTGGTTAATAGTCTACAATTTATTATTATTATTATTATTATTGGTTAACAGGCTACATGAGGGTGATCCTGAAACAGGCAACTCCCCTTTAATAGCATAGGAAGGGAATTGAAAAGGGGGGATGTGGAAGGTAGAGCAAGGTAGCCAAGGGTTGACTAGGGCCCCTGGGCTATGGTTTAAGGATCCTACTCGGTGTTTCACCTAAAGAGATGCAGGAAAAACCCTAGAAAACCTGCATCAGGTAGGTCGGGCATTGGGTACTATTCTCACGCCCTTCCGAATGACGGGAGACGAGTTTGCTGTGGGGACGCAGCATTCCCTTCTTCATGTCTCCACCAGTTTCAGGAGGCAGTTGGCCGACTGATCCAATGGGACAGCGGACAGCTCCTGCCATATGCCCAAGGTCTTTGACCCCGGTACATATACCTCCTAAAATAGGTGAAGGTGTCTCGGCATATGAGAACTTTGGTAAAAAGTACCCAGAGAGAGTGCGAGGCATTCCCGACATGATCAGGTGAGCCCCACAGTCACTCTGGGCTGAAATATATATATATATATATATATATATAGTGATAAACGGTTTTCCGTCTGCGACTGGAGAAAGTATATTGAAAATTATTTCTAACGATGGGGAACATTTCTTTAATTTTCATTTCTGTATCATGTGATTTCCAATCACTTTTACTAATAATTCAATGATTTTTTTAAAATAAATATGTTTAAAGAGCTTTTTCATCACTGAAAACGTTCATATTGGTCTTCTACTGACTGACAGTTCCGTCAAATGAATCACTTTCTTATTTCCCCCTACTCACTTCCGTTATTGCTTATTAAATCGGTTAAAGTGTAGTGTAAAGTTGGGGGATCATTTCCGTTTTCCGGTGCTCTTAGAGAAATAAAAAAGTTTTTTATTTTGACGTCTGCTGTGAGGCTGATATTTGCGTTTCTGAGGCCTTGGGGAAATTCGCAGCCGCTTCAGTCGGATTCGCCGTGCACTAGTGGCTTTTCTTTGGATATTATACGCCTACCGTTCAACGGAAAAATTACGTACAGTAAGAGGAGAAGCTACTCGCCCAACATAAAGGAACAAAGGGAGAGAGGAGTGGAATGAAATGACGAAGTTAAACAAGCAGGCAAAGGGAGAGAAGCGAGGGACAGCGTCCTCTTTTTTTAAAAAAAAGTCGGCGGAAACGCCGAGGCAATGGAGGCGATTTCTCGTATATATTTCCTTCACTTTAAAAAAAAAATATATAATAATTTTTAGTACCAAATAAATTTGTTAAATATATTTCATTAACGAAATTGATTTTTAATTAAAGTTTGCAACACGATGAACAATTTTACGGACATACTTTTATATTTTTTATGCGTGTTATCTACGACTGTTAAAATTTTTGTATTTATTTTAATCACTGGCTATAATAATCATCATTATAATTTTTTAAAATTAAAATATCCGTAACGATCTTGATTAATCGAATATAAATAGAGAGACTAAATTGCTTTATTCTGTAAGCGTTGTTTTAAAACCTACCTTTATTTATTAAGTCGGGTCTGTAACAAATTTATAATTATAGAATAATAATTTTCTGTATTAAAAAAAACTATTTATCTTCTCCCGTTGTTCAATTTACACATTTTATTTTTACTTTTGACCGACTTCCTGGATATTAAATGGCAATATATAAGAAATGCATAATTTTTATATTAAACGTTTCGTCCTTTAAGTTTAAAGACCGCCTCGGTTCTTTAATTTAAATTTTTACAAAATTTCATGAGCAATGTCTGGGGGCGAATCGAATTTTAATTCATCTATTTCATTTCTGACCTTTGGACAATTTTAGTGTTTGTTTGTAATAAATTTTGTATAAGAATTTTAATCCTGTGCTTCAAAATTAGGTATTCCACGTTAAAGATTCTTCATTAATTACCAATCTAGTTGATAATTTATGGCGCTAGAAGGTTTTTACCCGTTCTCGGCCCTGGACGTTTTAATGATATAATTAAAAAAACCAAGGAGGTCCCTTACATTGGGAGACATTACAATTAAATTATTTCATGTCTGACTTCGGCCATACTTTGTTTTTATTTGCAACATTATTTGAGATAATAATTATCTAGAGATTAGTCTGTGAAGATTGTTTTTGGTAAATTTTAGGTGAGCCTAGTTTAGGTTGTCAGGTGTTGTAGGGATACTAGATCGTTATTCGTGACGTCGACTCCGACTAGCTCAGTAGTAAAGTACCCGCCCGGTAAGCAGGAGGTTATTCTTTCGAGCCCTTTGGTCCTGTCAACATCTTTCCGTTATTGTCTTCTAAATTCAGAATTATTCTCTTTATGTGAGCTACAGTAGAACTTTTTTTCCTCTTTTTCCGTTTTTTTAAAATTATTTTATATATTCTAACACGGCGAATATATCATTTTGTAATGCATGTGAGACGATTATTTAAGTGTATACAAATTTTGTATCCAGTAATATAAAATATTTAATTTTAATATTATGTGTAGTAACATTTCATTTATTTTTTTATTTTTCAATGAAATAACTGAAGGGGGTCTTGAAAACTGGGACCGAAACGTCATTTAAATTTTTCTAGTTTTATCTTGTGGTTACTTTTTGTACATTTCTTAACTTTATTCATTTGAATTTGCGTTTATGTCAAATGATGTTAGTTATGTAACGCTATTAAATGGACATTTGTGGAACGATAGATGTAGAGGGATATAATATTAAAATTAAGGGTCCGGATCTAATAGTTGGCCATATTAAAGCAAATCGTCACTTGGTAGGGAACGGTAGGTAAGTTTGTGAGAAAATTTAGAACCATTAAAATTGAAAATTATTGGAAACAAAAAATTGGGGTAAAAAATCGTTTTTCATAATTAAAAGATGTTATAGATTAACTTGTCACAATGGAATCCTAAAGGATTCAAATAAAGTAAGTTTTTTAACCGCAAGACTGTCCATTATAGCTTTTCTCCTCGACATCATAAGATGGCGCCACAGACATAAATAAGAGTTTAATAGCATACAAGCTTCTCGGGGAACTTCAATATATTCTGTGTGTTAGTTTATGCCTCCCCCTCCCTACTGTGCTATCTCCACCGCCACCCCCGCCGCCCCCCGTTTCTTCACAGGGCACGTCTGCTTTCTCGTTACGCTCTTCCCAACACCACCTGTCATATCTCATCCCCTACATAAGGGATGAAACCCTGAAGACGCATTTGTAACCACTCGCGTCAGATGTGGGCAACAAAAAGCAGCCTTAATTGTTTCTGCTAAGAATGAGAGATGGGAACATTTTCTCGCGATGCAGTTGGAATAACTAATAGCAAGAACGCTCAGGTTTGGAAGGGGTTGGAAAGAAAGGGAAGGCCAAGGAACGATTTTTATCCCCGTAGCGATTGTATCAACGTCGATAGACGCAAAATAATAAATTCGTGCACATGATAAGTTAAACCCCTTTAAATAACAAATTTTAAAGAAATTTTTACTATAAATGTCACATCATCGAACTCCAAAATATTATTGTTAAACAGATAAACTTTTGACTTTTGCTCTATCTCTGTATTCTATTAGACGTTTATGAGCTTTAAATAGAAAATCAATGAATTTCACCTTCAATACCCCTTAAGTATTGGGGTAGAGTATTTTCTAAAATCTAATTATTACTGTGATAAATTAAATGGCCATTATAAAATATTTAAATCAACAAATCTCCTGTATTTGCATCAGATTCTTAATGTTATATTTCTTAAGTAACAAAATATATTACAAATTATTCCCATGTGTTTAATAATTTTAAGAATATTGCCTTACATCGTACACGTTTGCATTTTATATGTAATTTACCACATTTAACTAAGCATTATTCAAAAATTATTTAATCTCTTTTGAACTTCTCTCTCGTCTTACGAAATACGGTATCAAAATTATGTATGTCATTAATTTTTATTTACAGTTCTCCTCACTTTTCAGGTCTAAAACGTAGTAAACAAATTTGGTTTCTCGTTTCGGAAAGTATGAATGAAAGTTTATCTTCGGCATGAAAATATAAACGCGTGTAGCAATTCCAACTGTTATTAGCACAATGAAGCTGTAAGACGGGAAGGGAAAAAACGAAATGAAACATAACCGAGATTGGTTTCGAATGCGGGGTTAAAGACGTCGCTGTATTTTTTTTTTACATTTAAGATGGAACATAAGATCAAATTGGAGAACAGAGAATGTGAAAAGGTAATGAAGTGCAATAAAGTGAAGTCAACCAAGATACTGAAGTATTTCTGGTTAATTTAAAAACATCACAGTGCTCTGAGGTTGAGCTTCCAGGACGTAATAGATGGGTTTGACTTTATAATTGGGCTTAAATAATTAAAATGGAACATCACAGTGCTTTGTAAACATGAGCAGCCGGATTAATAGATACGTATAACTTTTCAATTGGGGCTTAATATAGACGTAATTAATTTAAAAAACATCACAGTGCTGTGAGGTTAAGCTTCCAGGACGTAATTGAGAAGTGCGTCTTTATAATAGGGGATGAAAATAGGCATTACTAAATAAAAAATAATTTCACACTCCTGTAAAATTGAGCTTCCGGGACATAATAGATGGGTTCGACTTTATAATTGGGGATTGACATAGGCTTAAATAATTAAAATAGAACATCACAGTGCTTTGTAAACATGAGCAGCCGGATTAATAGATACGTATAACTTTTTAATTGGGGCTGAATATAGACGTAAGTAATTTAAAAACATCACAGTGCTGTGAGGTTAAGCTTCCAGGACGTAATATAGAAGTACGTCTTCATAATAGGGGATGAACATAGGCATAACTAAATAAAAAATAATTTCACACTCCTGTAAAATTGAGCTTCCGGGACATAATAGATAGGTACGACTTTATAATTGGGAATTGACATAGGCATAAATAATTAAAAAACAATATTACTGTACTTTAAGGTTGAGCTTCCGGGACGTAATAGAGAAGTACGACTTTGTAATTAGGGACGGACATAGGCATAACTAATTTAAAAATAGCATCACAGTGCTTAGGGAACTCCGTGTTAAAACTGTGATGTACAGCGACTAAGCGACTGACGAGACATTAAACTAGTAGCGAAACGTTTCTCAAAAGGAAAAGACGCCAGGAAGTGAAAAGTAATCCTCATGGCAAGGAAGCTGAAAACCCTATATTTCTTGTTGAGCGTCTAAAGGTGAGTGCTCGTAATATTTTGCTCAAGTTTTGTATAATGCACACCGGCATCAGCACCAAATTAAGCATCACCCCCCCCCCTCTTCATCTCCTCGTGCAACGCGGAACGGTAATAAAGAGCAAAAGTTTTTCCAGGATAATCGTGGAGATAATGAAGCATCCTTCCCGCATGCCTGCCGACAGACCGACTTCGGGCTTTCCTCGCTCGTCGCTTATCGACCGACCGACCGATTCGCCCGTCACACTCGCATGTTTTACGATTCACGATTTGCCGGAGGCGGCCTTCTCCAGACATTTCAGCCACTGCTACACCATGTCAGCTCCTCTTCAAAGGAGTAATCTCCGACGTCTTGGATGAAAGCTCCTTTGTACTCCGTCCCTGATTTATCCCCACATTATACTTCAGATTACACTCCATCAATTCACACGTGATATTGTCCTGAATGAAATCTATCGATTCCGGATCCAACCTCACCCTCTCATTCGGTGAATGTACATTTCATTTAAGAAAACGGATGTTATATCATATGCCGGACGTTGAAGAAGAAAAAGTTTCTATTCAGCCCCCTTAAAATTTGGGGAAATTAGGTTCCATCTTTTCATAAAACCTTCGAACACAATTTTCAATGACAAAGTAAAATTAAAAATCCTGGGTGTTTCCTATAACGTCTAACTACGTTGTGTAACTTTATAATATAATCTCTTAATTTAATTTCAAACATTTACAATCTCTTTCTTACTTCATTCACAAATGAACACTAAAAACCTACTACAGACGTAGTTTATAAAAGTAACATTAATTAAATTGTGCTTCTGTTACATCGGCTTATTAAAAAATAATTGATTCTCATAATTAGCACATCCTCCCTAATATGCTTAGAGCATTCTTTTCTTCGCCTCATCAGAGACTTTCCTCTAATGCTAATTTTACAAGACCGTCATGTCTTAAAACGTGATCTATTAATCTATCCCTTCTCTTGGTCAACGTCCTCCATATTTTTCGCTTTTCCCCTATTCTGTTAAGAACTCCGTTGTTTGTGATTCTATCCACCCATCTTTTTCTCCTATAGCACCACATTTCAAAGGCTTCTATTGTTTTCCTTTCCGGATCATCTATCTTCAAAGTTTCGCACCCATATAACGTAACGCTCCATACGAACATTTTTAGCAGCGATTTCCTAATAGTCATACTTATATTACCCGCAAGTAAATTCCTCTTTTTCCCGAAAGCCTTCCTTGCCTGTGGTATCCTACTCTTTATGTCTACAATACTTCTTCCATCCCTAGTTATTACGCTTCCCAAGTAACAGAATTTCTCACCTTCCGTCAAAATATCCCTTCTCAATTTAACAGCCTTTGTTATTCCACTGTTTCCCTATTACACGTCGTTACTTTGGTTTTCCTTCCATTAATCCTATTATTGAACTCTTTCTTAAGGAGCATGTTTATGCCATTTTTTACGGTTTCCAAGTATTTTTTGACACCCTTAATGCTACTATATCATCGGGAAATCGTAAGGTTTTTATTTCTTTTTTTTGCAGTATGATTCCTGTCCCATACTACACTCCATTACCTTTGTTTTCCCTCTATTAATCCTCATATTGAACTCTTTTCTCCAGGACTACGTTCATGCCATTTATTATAGTTTCCAAGTCTTCCACTGATTCCTTTAATACTACAATATCGTCGGCAAAGCGTAAGGATTCTATTTCTTCTCCTTGCAGTATGATTCCTTTTCCATATTCCGTTTTAACGTTCTTCATCCCCCGTTCTATATGTAAGTTACACGGCATGGGCGACAGACTGCATGCTTGTCTTACCCTTTTTTTTGGTTACAGATTTATTAGTAATGCAGATATAAGGATTAACCAAAGTCAGTTAATGGTTGTTCTGTCAAGACGAATTTTAGTTAAGGAGGTGGGTAAAAAATTCCACGGCTTCTTTTTTATTATTTCTCACCTTCCTACGTGAAAAGCAGCAGTCACTTTATATATAAATTACTTAAATTGTTATAAATATCTAATATTTCATTAAAAAATAACGTTTTTCTGTATTACGTATAAAAATTTACAGTACGTCGTACTGACTCCATATTTTAATTAGCTATCGTTTACAGATATTACTTTGTGAGGGTTAACTTTAATATTAGTTTCCTGGGGGTCCTGCTGCTGCAGTACAGTAACAAAATGTCAAAAGCGAAGTGCGGCGGCGCTCTAAGTTGACAGCTCAAACACTGTGCAACGCTGTTTGCTTCTAAATCTGATTACAGAGCTGCAGCTTACGGTTTTAGCCCGAGCTTTGTTTTTTAAAAAATTAAACACATAAAAATTTAATAGACTTACTCTGTATGATTAACAATAATATACAAATAAAAACGTGTATTTAAATTAAAATCCGCAACGGTTGAGCAAACACGTGATTACAGCAGTATTATTATATATGTATGTTTCGTTGCTGTTTCCTACCCAGTGGTCGAGTCCTCGACGGAACATCCGCAAATAAAGTCGAGGCTGTGCCAATAAAGATGAGTTGCGTTAACCTTCACGTCAGAATTTATAGTTTACACAATAACCACTAACAGATTTATACTAAAATAAAATCTACACTATGTAGAAAATAGTTTTTTTCGTTGTGGTATTCAGTTCTAAGAATGTTCTGATGCTAACCTATCTTTCACAAACCTCCCTAATCTTCTTAGCGTATTCCATATTTGCCTCCCACCACTGTTCTTACCTCACAACCTTTCCCTATAATGCTAATTTTACAACGTGACCTACTAATTTATCTCTTATTTTAGTCAACGTCTTCCATATTGTTCGCTCTTCCCATTTTCTGTTTATAACTTCTTTGTTAGTGATTCCATCCACCCATCCGATTTTCATAATTCCCCTATATCATCACATTTCAAAGTCTTCCATTCTTTTCCTTTCCTTTTCCTACTGTCCACGTTTCGCTCCATACGAACGTTTTTTAGCAACGATTTCCTAATATTCACACTTATATTACGCGTAAGTAAATCCTCTTTTCTTGCCTGTGCTATCCTATATGTTAACTATACTTCTACCATCCCCAGTTATTACGTAAAATTCCCTAACTTCCGTCAAAATATTCCTTCCCAATCTAACACCCTTGGTTATACTACACGCCATTACTGTTTTTCCCTCTATTAGTCCCAATATTGAACTCTTTCTCAAGGAGCTTGTTCATGCAATATTTTATGGTTTCCAAGTCTTCTTTTGACACCCCTAATCATGGAGATACCGTAGGGGTTTTATTTATACTTCTTGCTTTTCCATATTCCGAGTTATATTTATACTTCGCCGGTTCTATAAATAAGTTAAACAGCAGGATCAACAGTGATCAACACGTAAGAAAAAATCATAGTAACATGTGACAAAAATTTACTAATATTTGTGACAAAATCTTACTAACACGTGTGACAAAATCTTACTAACTCGAGTGACAAAATCTTACTAACCTAACACGAGTGACAAAATCTTACTAACTTGTGTCACAAAATCTTACTAACACGAGTGACAAAATCTTACTAACTTATGTCACAAAAACTTACTAACTCGGGTGACAAAATCTTACTCACGTGTGACAAAATCTTAGTAACACGTGTGACAAATTCTTACTATCCTAACACGAGTGACAAAATATTACTAACTTGTGTCACAAAATCTTAATAACACGAGTGACAAAATCTTACTAACTCGTGTGACAAAATCTTACTAACCTAACACGAGTGACAAAATCTTACTAACACGTGTGACAAAATCTTACTAACACGTGTGACAAAATCTTACTAACACGTGTGACAAAATCTTACTAACACGTGTGACCAAATCTGACATGTGCGACAAAATATTACTAACTCGTGTGACAAAATCTTACTAACATATGTGACAAAATTTTACTGACAGGTGTGACAAAATCTTACTAACAAATGTGACAAATTTTTAGTAACAAGTGTGACAAAATCTAACTCAGAAAATTATAAAAACCTTTTAGGTTCATTAATCTGAAAATCATTTTCTCCTCGATAGTGATAATATAACCTCTGTGGCCGACAGCTAAATTTCAATTTCTTAAATAAAAATAACTGATTTAGTAAAAACGGGTTTTTAATATATTTTATTTAATTGTTAGTAAAAAGAAAGGTTCATTGATTTTTTAAACATTAAATTATAATTTTGTATTTTAATTTTTGCTATTCGATACACTTAAAAATATCATACCTTAAATACGCATCCTTTACGTACAGACGAATCCGCCTGAGAAAATCTCAGATTTAATTCTTTCAAATATTGAGTGGAAGAGACGCTTTGAAATCGAATGTTTAATAATAATAATACATAAGGAGCACTCGAAAGAGCATTAGGTATGATGGTTTAGCTTTCATTGTAGTCTTTAATTGATTTTGTTCTTTGTCCACACGCTGTTGTGTGATAGCTTTCGTAACAAGTAGAGTGAGTGCATGATATTGTTGACCTGAGCTGGTTGAGAGTAGAGTGAATTGCAATGTCCGTGGTGTAGTGTCTTACAGGCAGGTAGCTTGTCCCTGGATTACGTCAGAGCTCTCGTCTCTGTGCAGCATGCATTTGTCAAAGGAGCTGCGGCGCCTGTGGGTCGAGCCCGTGGACAGACAAGACCCGAGCCACACTCACTGATGGCGCATTAATAATTCCCATTGGCAGGCTATTGATTGGTCCCCGGAGCTCTGTAATATATCACGCCTATGTTCAGAATCCCCAGCTACATGCTAATTATGCGGCCGACGATATCCGCGGCGTTCTCAATTGCGCCAGAGGTAGGATATTTCTACCAAATTGTTTCGTTTGTCATCGGAATGGCGGTACAGCGCTTGTGAATATGTTTGCAGAGAGATTAAACCGATGCGTTTTACATGGGATATGTTTTAAAGCGTTTACCCATGAAACAAATGATTTTTTTTAGTGTCCTGGTAACTCTCTGTCCTGCTACTGGCGGATGTTAACCGTTCCCTGTAAACACACTGGTCGATTTTCCTCATCGGGAAGTCAGTTACAAATTGAAACATAATGCAGTGCCCGAAAATCAGATGGGCGTATAGAATCACAAACGGGGAAGTTCTAAACAGAATAGGGGGAAAGCGAACAATAACTAGGGATGGAAGAAGTATTGTAGATATAAAGAGTAGAATAGCACAGGCAAGGAAGACTTTTACGAAAAAGAGGAATTTACTTACGGGTAACATAAGTGTGAATATTAGGAAATCGCTGCTAAAAATATTCGTAAGGAGCGTGGCGCTATATATGGGTGCGAAACGTGGAAGATAGATGCTCCGCAAAAGGAAAATAATAGAAGCCTTTGAAATGTGGTGTTATAGAGAGAATGAGATGGGCGAATAGAATCACAAACAAGGGAGTTTTTAACAGAATAGGGGAAAAGCGAAAAATATGGAGGACGTTGACAAAGATAAGGGATAGATTAATAGGCCACGTTTTAAGACACGAGGGTCGTATTGCAAGGAGAAGAAATAAAACCACTACGCTTTTCCAATGATATTGTAGCATTTAGGGACTCAGAAGAAGATATGGAAACCAAAATAAATGGCATGAACACAACCCTGGAGAAAGAATTAAATATGACTAATAACAAAGACAAAACCAAGGTAATGGAGTGTAGTACGGGAAACAGTGGAATAACAAAGGAAATTAGTTTGAGAAGGGATATTTTGAAGGAAGTTAAGGAATAATGCTACTTGGGAAACCTAATAACTAGAAGTATAATAGACACAAAGAGTAGGATATCACAGGGAAGGAAGAATGTGACGAAGAAAAGGAATTTACTTACTTAGAAAATCATTGCTAAATGTATTGGTACTGAACGTGGCCTTTTATGGGCGCGAAACGTGGACAATAAGAGTTGCGGAAAGGAAAAGAATAGAAGACTTTTAAATGTGGTGTTACAGGAGAATGAGATGGGTGGATAGAATCCCTAACGAGGAAGTTATAAACAGAATAGGGGAAGAGCGAACAATATGGAAGACGTTTACCAAGATAAGGGATAAATTAATAGACCACGTTTTAAGACACGAGGGTCTTGTAAAATTAACATTAGAGGGAAGTGTGTGGGGTATGAACAAAAGGGTGAGGCCAAGGATGGAATATGGTAAGCAGATTAGGGAAGATGTTGGGTGTTCTGTTATAAGGAAATAAAAAGGCTTGCGCAAGAGACGTTAGAATGGAGGGTTGCATCAAACCAGTCTTAGGACTAAATACCACAAAAACATGGCTGTTGTGCTCATAGTCGATTTAATTTTTATTACTAAATATTAGATTGACATTAATTAAAGTAAATAAACTAGAACATAGTTTTCTGACTTTAAAATTTACAATTAATAAAAGAGTCGGCCCATAAGTCATCATATAAATTTATCACTGTTTATTCAAAAGATCCTTTTTGAGACTTTCTCAGGCGTACTACAAACATAATATTAGAAGAAATTAAATACGGGTTCTATGTTACAATTTCTTAATTTACATATATATATATATATATATATATATATATATATAAATGTAGTTAAAAAAATCTCCCGTTCTTTAAGAATATGTAGACCAAATGTTCTGAAAATATATCTATTCCTTTAAATTTGTTTAAGGAAAATTCTGAAGGACATAAAAATTTGGAAACAAACAAATGATTCTTAGTGTGTGCTTTACCCTCAAAAAATGATGAGGTAGAGGTCAGGGGACCCTAGTCAAGCCCTTGCCTACATTCTGTAAACTCCACATCCCACCTTGTCAGTTCCCTTCCTATGATATTAATTTTGCATTAACTGATCATAGGTAAAGTACTTGATTTCATTTATTATTTTTACTATAGATTGGTGTAAAAGAACGGCATTGTTTATCACCCGTGTCCGTGACGTTGTACTTAATTATTTACTAAACGCCACGTGATGTCTGCTTAGTCGAAGACAGTTGAAAATTGAAAATATCATCTATCGTATCGGTAAGCCCGTAGCAGAGCAATTTTGTGTCCTGCTCTTATAACGCCAAAGCCGTCTGATCTTGGGCGTGATTTTATGGCAGCCATTTTCTGAAATTAGAGTTATTCCCATAAATCTTCACAATTAACCCAAGCTAAGACCAATCACATGCAGGCGTAAATTTCCCACGTATATCACAGACACCCTGTATCGATCATAGCCGACTGTGGTGTTTATCCATAAATAGTTGTTGGGTGCTCGGTGATTCCCAGCAATTAATTTATATTGTACCTAATTGTATCTTTGTCAGCACGTTATTAAACCATCAGTCACATCTTTTGGAAGTTTACCTCACTACCAATCCTAATTGATTACCTTATAACTATCCACTCAAGAAATATACAGGTACCATAATCAAGCAAATATATACAGAAAAAAATACACAGAAACAGTTATATTTATAAAATAAAATACTTGTGCAACCCCCACGCTTTGATTACAGTTAAATATTTATGTGCACATCAACGAAAAATAATAATATTTTCTTTATATAATCAATCTGTATTGCTAAATACTAACTAATCGAAATCGAAAAATATCACTACTTATCGTTTAAAAGATATATATTTTTTACGTTAAAGTCGCATAACGTAAGATAATTTTAGTTGAAAAAACACCCGTCTGGGGCGCCAGAGTCTTTATCAAATGCAACATTCACGAAACAAAATTAAAACTATATCAAATGCTACAAATAATTAAATAAATTATATTAACTAACCCGAGAATACTTTATTCAACTATATTAATTAACTTCGTGTTCTATATCAAATATTACTTGAATTTACTCATATTTAGGTACCTGGGTGGAAACTCCCATCAGGTAGGTTTGCCATCAACGGTCAAGCACTGTTTATCCAGTGTTATGGAAATTTAAACCATAAGATGCTAAGTTCGTCCTTAAAAGACTTATTAATGAAGAGTGAATCCCGCAGTGAGTCCAACTTTATTTGTCTTTAATTATGTACTTTATTTTGTTCATTTTTAATTTTTAATGTATGACGTATCCTATTTCCTCAATCGAGGATTAATGGAAACAACAATAAATCTAAATCAAACATGTCCTTATGCTATCCATAACTTACTTTACCAGTTCTAAACTGGAAGAATCCTTTGCTTTTCTTCCTTGGTAAAAATATTTCCAACTTATTGTAAGTTATTCAGCTACTAATTACAATTAATTGACGTAGTTTTGTTTAAATAAAAAGAATTAGTAGACAAAAAATCTTTTGGTTTGTTGTTTTAAAAGCGATGTATATCGTCTTAATTCAGAAGAAGAAGGAAAATAAGCTATTTATTTATTTATTTATTACACAAAATACTTTAAGATCAATTTCCAGAGAGCTGTTAAAGCGAGGGTCTTAGATTTCAGAAAAGGGATATGAGTGATTTGTGCAAGAAACGGAGAAAAAAATTTGGCGAAATGTGCCATGGAAAAGACGAATATGACTTGCGATTTATAACTGACACGAAGCATCGATACATTTCCCGTTTTAGGATGTTAGTGGTGAATCATTTAATCTCGTCGTCAACTAGAGTTTCTATTGAATAGAAAACGTGGTCTAGAAAACTTTTAATCTTTTCACTTGGATTATGTACTTTGGAAAATTATAAAGGCCGTGTTAATAGGAACGCTCTGGGTAATAAGAGCCGGATATTATATTGTCAGTGGAAATGTTCTATAAATATAGTGGCTTTGACTGCCTCCATGGATATAGATATACGAACGAGGCGAGAAGAGCTAATGATGACGTTATTTCAGGTTTATGAGGCTGTAATGTTGTAGCTTTTTATGGTTCCAACGATGATAATAACGATAACCTCCTTGTGTAACCAGAGGTTCGGCCTTTAATTTTACGAGCAATCAAGTTGTAACATCTCAAGTGCCTCTTCCAGCCAATCTGTAGCGAGGCTCACTGCAGCCAGAACGGAATTGTTTTCCGTCTCTCCTACGACACTTGCTTTATTGTGGCGTAATTCAAAAAAAAATGTCAAGGTACTGTGTGTTAACATTTGGAGCACCAAAATAATTGGCCTGGGATTTTTTAATTGTATGCTTGTTTCACAAATAATAATCCACTCTCTAAATTACTACCCTACTAGCTTTGACTTCACCTTTGACGCTGCTGCTGTTTTCGGGTGAGGGCGTATCTCATTTAAAATTTAAGTTTCGGGCTGATGCCCACGACTTTATATGAAATTTTTTCAAATGTGATTCCCTGACGTGCCTAAAGATGTGGTTAGAGCTGACTAGACTTTTTTAAAAGTTTTCCAGGATTGGATTTGCGGTCCCGTTAGGTTTTGGGATTTAGATTTTTACGAGTTTACTGGATTATTATCTGGATGTTGTGTTAGCCATTAATTTTGATTGTGCATTGTTCATTTGTCCTAGATTGCGAATTGTTTTAAATTTAGATTTCTTGCAGTTTTCTTAGAATTTTCTGGTTCTGTTTTTGATACGTTCTGGGATTTTTTTGACGACCTTTGACGACTTTACACAATGTCCATTTATTACCTAGAAATTAGGTGTTAGCCATTAATTTTGATTGTGCATTGTTCATTTGTCCTAGATTGCGAATTGTTTTAAATTTAGATTTCTTGCAGTTTTCTTAGAATTTTCTGGTTCTGTTTTTGATACGTTCTGGGATTTTTTTGACGACCTTTGACGACTTTACACAATGTCCATTTATTACCTAGAAATTAGGTGTTAGCCATTAATTTTGATTGTGCATTGTTCATTTGTCCTAGATTGCGAATTGTTTTAAATTTAGATTTCTTGCAGTTTTTATAGAATTTTCTGGTTCTGTTTTTGATACGTTCTGGGATTTTTTGACGACTTTACACAATGTCCATTTATTACCTAGAAATTAGGTGTTAGCCATTAATTTTGATTGTGAATTGTTCATTTGTCCTAGATTGCGAATTGTTTTAAATTTAGATTTCTTGCAGTTTTTATAGAATTTTTTGTTTCTGTTTTTGATTCGTTCTGGAATTTTTTTTGACGACCTTTGACGACTTTACACAATGTCCATTTATTACTTAAAAATTAGGTGTTAGCCATTAATTTTGATTGTGCATTGTTCATTTGTCCTAGATTGCGAATTGTTTTAAATTTAGATTTCTTGCAGTTTTCTTAGAATTTTCTGGTTCTGTTTTTGATACGTTCTGGGATTTTTTTGACGACCTTTGACGACTTTACACAATGTCCATTTATTACCTAGAAATTAGAGTGTGAATAATGTGATTAGTGCGTTGTAAGACTTTTTTGGGTTACGGGATGGAGGGATGTCGGATCAGTCCCTGGGACGTCGACTCGGACTAGCTCAGTTGTAGAGCACCAACCCGGAAAGCAGGATTTCCTGGGTCCGTCACAAATTTTTCCATTTTTTATCTTTCTTCAATACTACCGCCCTAATTTTCTTCCAGTAATTATTTGCTCACTTCTGTTGTTCTTGGTATATTAACGTTAACAGCCCCCCCAGGTGTGCTTATGAAGTTTATCCTCCTTACAATAGTAGTAGAGACTCATTGATGTTAAGTTCTGTGTGGCCTGATTCTGTCACAAGCAAGCCCTTGCAGACACAATACCCGCCTTCCTGCTAATCTGCCTTGAGGTCTGAGGAGTTTCCCACCGGAAAGCGTTCTCAGTCTCTTTGCGCAGTGGTCTCCCTCTCACACACAGACACACTGCAACTTCACGGTCACTTCTCCACCGCCGACTACTAATGTAAAAACTAGTTTTGAGAACGCTAATATATTTACTATTTTTTACAAGGCTAGATAATTCATGTCTCTACAAATACCGTTGACAGGATATAAAAAACCGGAAACGTTCATTGCGTTTGTCGATTTAGAAAATGCGTTTGATGACGTGAAATGAAACACACTATTAAGGATTTTTAAGAGCACTGGAATAAAATATCAAGAAAGTAGGCTTATGCGTAACCTCTACAGAAGACAGGCAGTAGTAATTATAATTGAAGACCAAGAAAAGAAAGCCGATATTAGGAAAGGAGTAAGACAAGGATGCAGTCTGCCACCCATGCTGTTTAACTTGTATATCGAATAGGCGATGAAAAAAGTTAATTCGGAATATGGAAAAAGAATCATACTGCAAGGAGCAGAAATAAAAACCCGGCGCTTTTCCGACGACATTTTCAGTATTTGGGGAGTGAGAAGAAGACTTGGGAAACAATAATAAATTGCGTGAACGGAGTCATGAAGTAAGAGTTCAATATGAGGATTATTAGATGGGAAACCAAGGAAATAGAGTGTAGTTTGGGAAAAACTGGAATAACAAACTATGTTTCATTGGGAAGGGATATTTTGAAAGAAGTTGAGGAATTCTGCTAATTGGGAAGCGTAATAATTAGAGATAGTAGATGTAAAGGGTAGGATGGCGCAGCAAGGAAGGACTTCAAGAAAAAGAGGAATATAAGTATGAATATTAGGAAAACATTGCAAAAAAAATGTTTGTATGGAGCGTGGCGTTATATGGGTGCGAAACGTGGACGAAAGGAGTTGGGGAAAGGAAATGTGATGTGATGCTATAAGAAAATATGTTGGGTGGCTAGAATCAGTAACGAGAAAGTTATTAACAGAATAGGGGAAGAGTGAACAATATGGAGGGCTTTGACAAAAAGAAGGGATAGATTAATAGGCCACGTTTTAAGACACGAGATTTAGGTAAAATTGGCATTACAGGGAATATCAGAAGGAGGACGCTGAGGATGGAATACGCTAAGCAGTTAGGGATGATGTAGGATGTACTATTTATGCGTAAATGAAAAGGCTTGCGAAAGATAGGTTAGCATAGACGTTTGAATCAGACCAGTCTCAAGGACCGAATACCACAACAACATAAATTCCGTATAGATTACTGTAATGATTACCGATGCATAATAATGATTATGTTTTCTTAGAACTTTTAAGGTATTTAATCTTTAATATCACTGAAAAGATGAGTGCATTAAACTAAGTTAAAATGTAAAATTTTAGAAGGAAAACTGAACAAGTTACGACTCTATTACGTACTAAAAACAACAAAGAATCGTTTTTTGTATAGTCGAAATTTAAGGAAAACAATAATCATTCAAAACACTGTTGATAACTGCTGTGGTCCCTGAAAGTTGAGTGTGAAATCTCTTATTTTGAATTAATTTATTTAATTATATATTTCTGAATTATGGCTATTTATTTAATTATATATTTCTGAATTATGGCTATTTATTTTATTATATATTTCTGAATTATGGCTATTTATTTAATTATATATTTCTGAATTAATGCTATTTATTTTATTATATATGGCTATTTATTTAATTATATATTTCTGAATTATGGCTATTTATTTAATTATATATTTCTGAATTATGGCTATTTATTTAATTATATATTTCTGAATTATGGCTATTTATTTAATTATATATTTCTGAATTAATGCTATTTATTTTATTATATATGGCTATTTATTTAATTATATATTTCTGAATTATGGCTATTTATTTTATTATATATTTCTGAATTATGGCTATTTATTTTATTATATATTTCTGAATTATGGCTATTTATTTTATTATATATTTCTGAATTATGTCCATTTATTTTATATTATGTTTCCTTCGAGCTTTTCTGACTTTAATACTATGTCTCATGTCGTCATATTCCAGTGTGCCTTTCCTTTGTTCCCGACAGTACTTAAAGAGAGGTTCAACTGTAATCTGGGTCACATACATTCAGACGCGGGAACTTCCCCTTCTGTTTGACATCAATTTCAACACCAGGTGCATATTAGTGGAAATCAAATGAGTATTTCCGTCAAGTACCAGAATTTTAGGTATTAATAAAAACATTACGCGTTCAAACCTCCCCAAAGTAACGCTGTGGGGAAAATAATTTTTTTTTCTGCTGAGTAAACAGATTGATACGTTTTTTAAAACAAGGCCTGTCTTTATTCTCTTTATTATTACCGTAGGTAAAATAAAATATTTATTCACTGGAAAATAAATCACAAAATAAAGTCAATATGCGTATTTTATGAACAGTACATCAATTATTCGTAAAGGAATTAGTCGTAAAAAAATTTATGAAACCAAGTGTGAAGCAAACCAGAAATAAATCGTGTAGTTAAAAGTAACTAATTGAAATTCATTAAAGCGCAATATACAGACTTATAATCTGACATTTCGTCACCATATTTAAGAAACCAACCCTTCCAATTTTTGTAAAGGCTACAAAAAGCAAAAAACTGTACAAAAAATATATCTAAACAATAAATTGAGACAACTATAAATTTTAGTATTATAATAACATTAATAATAAATAAAATTTGAATTACGCAGTAATAATTTTCGATAAACAAATAGAGGTCAAAGGAAATAATGAGATGACTTTTAACAGACATGTTATTAATACGTAAACCGACGTTTCGGTACCTCTCGGTGCCCTCTTCAAGATATATTTTTGGCTTCCATGGTCTCATGTAGAATATCTGATTTGACAGGGTTGTTAACCTTGAAGAAGGTACAAAGAGGTACCGAAACGTCGGTTTACGTAATAAAATCTTGTCCTGTTAAAGGTAGTCTCATTATTACCTTTAATTTAAAGCAGACGTAAAACATCTGTTAAGGTCGAATTGTAATGAATAACAGTTTCAACCGAAATGTGATTTTATGTTACTGAGGAACAGTGGAATATAGAACTCTAAAATTAAGACAGTGTACAAGTGGGAAGCTAGAAATCGAACAATTGAACAGTTAAAGTGGTCAGTGTGAAGAAACCAAAAATTGAGCATTTAAAATAAAATCAAAAACGTTAAAAGGCATGTAAAAACCTCTAAATATAAGAATAAATGTTTCTATTACTCTAAAATTAGCAAATGAAAACTTAAAAAAATTCTTAAATTTATATTAATAAAAAGCGGAAACCTTATTTTTTAATAAAAAGAAACCGGTGGTGTTATTTTAATAATAGAAACCCACAGGGATACATTTTTACAGCAGCAAAACACGAAAATATTTATATCTGTGTTTGCCAATAATCAATCTCTTTCGGGAGAATATTATTTTGCTTTTCACCGTTCAGGGGAAGAAGTATTTATTGGCGATGATCCTCGAAGCCCGGGGATACTGAGTGGGTGCTATGACGTAAGTTAATAAACCTTTCTCAGAACAAACCTGAAGAGTCTTTAAAAAGAAGGCCTTGGAATTGAAGATGGAGCCCTCTGGCAGCGATAATTTCTTCCAAGACTCGAAGAAAGTAAAACAGAAAGGGAGAATTAACTTGAAAAACTTTGAGGAAAGTACACACAATGGAATGTTAAAATCTGGGAAGATTTGCAAGATTAAAGAACTATAAACGCGTGGAAATAGACCGTTTCTCCTAGATACGTCTACTTTAATTGTGTCGATTTCGACTATAATATAATTTAAAATTTATTAAAGGAACGTAATGACACTCATGCATTGCAAATACAATATATCATTACACGGATATAATTAAATTCCTATAAAAAAGCGCGTTTAGAAAGTTCTTGTAGTTGCCATGGCAACAACTAGCCTCTTGAACATGAAGACTTGAAAAAATAATTTTCGGGAAGAAAATACTTTACTGTAGGGTTTTCTTGTAAGGGCAGGACGATGTTGAGAACAAACTGTGGGTGAGGCATTAACGAATGATTACTTTTATATTTTAAAAAACCTATGAATACCCCTTAAAATTAGAAAATAATTTGGTTAATACCTCACTCACAGCTTGTTTTCATTTAGAAGCCGTTCCGCCCTTATTGTAAACCCCTATATCTTATTTCAGTCGTTCATAAACATCGTGAACTCAGTTTTAAAATCCGTTCCTCATTACTTTAATTTTCAAAATATTTTTAAAAGACTTCCCTAAAACACTCCAAAACAATAAAAAAAATTAATTTCATCTTTATGAGAATGTAAATAATTGTAATAGAAAACGTAATACAACAAACTTTTCTGACTTTCAAATAAACAATAAATAAAAAAGACGGCCGAAAAGTCAGCAAAAGTGATTTATTTAATGCTGACATTTTGGACGTCTTTTTTTGATTTATAGAAAACTTAATAATCCCACCGTTGCCAATGCTGTTCCTGGCTAAAACGTCAGAAAACCAAAATAAGATTGTTGTTTGTTGAAATTCAAATTTAGTAAACATGTAAAGGTATTGATCAAATTGAAAGGAAATTGGACATAGGAATATATCCACCGTCTCTTTTTTAGCGGTCTAAGTAAGATAATAGGAACTTGTGATGTTTTTAATAAATATTCCAAACCTGAAAACTGACGTTAGAAATTTAAGTTTAGTAAATAAGACGAATATTACTGAGCTGAAGAGATCCGAGGTGATATTTCCTGAATGAAGTCCAAACTTTGGCAGACTTCTTTACCATTTTCAAAATCTTCGATGGCTACGCCCCCTGCCCAACGAAAATGGGAGAATAACTAATCACAATCCAAAATTTAGTCACGTGTGGCCTTGATTTGCCCCTCTATTTTACGAGTTGAATCCTAACAAGTGCAAGTGCATCTATGTAACTGAACGCAACATTGGTACTGCAAATTTCATCTCGAAATAAGACGCCCTCATTGATTTTAATGGTGTTATTCCCAGACAGCCTTATCTTCCTGTCTTTTACAGAATTTTGAATAAATAAATAAGAGAAAATATAAGATTGGTCACAATATGACATGTGGAAATATCGTAAAGTTGTTATTTTCATGGAATGGAATGTTATATTTCGCCAGCTCAGTCGTTTCATTAAGAAATTAATGACTCATTTCATAGTGGGATATTAACTGTAAAGCTTATTCAAGTCATCGGAAGGACGTGAGACAAGTATCAAAAGCCCGTCGTACCTTTTCCAAGCTTTCTAGGGTTTCACGTGAACCGTAGTTAAACCTCGCCAGCGTTCCTCTGTCTTTTTGCATCCTACGACCTAAACTTCACGTAACAATTACAGAGGAGATATTTGGAACGAGGATAACCCTGTCCGCAATAAGGAGTTAATACGGTTCGAAACACCATTGTGTAGGATTTTCCTACAAGGGTGGGTCGGTATTGAAATGGGATAAAGCAAGCTGTGTGTGAGATATTAACGAAATAATTATTTTATTTGAAATGTTATACGAGTGCCTTTTAAGTAAAAGAATGTTTCTTTTAATACCTCGCACACAGCTTTTTTTCATTCCATTGCAGCATCGACCAATAATTATTGAAATCTCCTGCACTCAGTGCCTTTCAATATTCCTAAGAGAATTTTATTCTCTCTCAGGATGACATTAATAGTTATCCCATTCTGGGAAACGCACCATGATCATTGATGTCTCTCATAAACCACTAACTGCCGATAAATGACTGGTTTTATAGTGTCGATGTTTTATATGTTGATCAGGTAAACTTTTTCATTTTTCGGCGTTCAAATTTAAGTTACTTTACTCTGATCGTCATCCGTTTCTTGAGTAGCCACTTCAATTTGATTATAAGATGAATCCTCGGTAATGGAACAACACCGTGGAAGAGCCAAGTTAGACTCTCTAATAGCGGCTAATTTCGTCTCTGTGTAAACTTGAACCAATTAGCCGCGGGTACACCGTTCCCTCTAATTTCCAGGGCTCCGGGTCAAAGTAACGTCAATTTTTCATATTTTACGTGGGGTTGGTTCTTCTCGGCTGTCGCGTCGGAGCCTTGCCACTCTCTCCTCCACGACTTTCGCTTTCTTCTTTCGCACTTTTCCGGCGAGATGCGATGTATAATTCTGTACCCTTGGGTAATTAAATGAACCAATTAACTCGCTTGGAACAGCAGCAGTGTCTGCGGCGATGGAGGCGCCTACGGTGGCGGTCGCCTTGAATTAAAATCGATTCGTTGTCGGGCAACGAAGACAAGCGTCCTAATTCCCTCAGACCGGCTTTCTTCGCCGGGGTTCCTTTTTCTTCCGTCGTCTCCGCTTTCACATAGTTCGCGGGCAGGCATCGAAGAACGAACGCGATGTTAGAGCTATATTCGCCTTGAGAAATCGCCAGCAGAAATGGGCTCATTAGTGCAAAAATCTCCGACGCACGAGAAACACTGAGCGTCGGCTACTAATGACGTCAAATCAATATAGACAGACGTTTCCCGATGCGCTGTGTTTCAGATGCCGCTCTTTTCCCTTAATATTCTGATGCTGTCGATGTTGTAACGGAATCGCAGGAATAATGTCAACCGCCAAACTGATCAGTGAGTCTCTTCATTGTGGGAGATACACTTCATGCGATATACAGCAACATTGAACGGCAATTTGTCAAATTAAAAGAATAACTATTAATATAAATCGTCTTAATATATATTTATTATCTATTAAGGATTTTCCCGTAGATTTCTGGCGCTATGCATCCGGGGACTATGAACGTGATGACAATTGCTCATCAGGGGTCTCCTACACGAGCCAGGAATGTTCCCAGCGACAGTGTGAGAACCGCGGTGTAAGCAAAAACCTCCCAGTGACTAGACTTTAAGGAGCAAGCCATTTCCCATAGATAACTTGCTATCAACTGGTGAAGATCACAGAGACTGGGATTAAGACTGCTGGGAAGATCGATACACATCACTCCATATTAGGAATTTGTCATGTAAGATGAAAGTCCGCAATCGATCGGGAAAGCCAAGGTCCTGAATAAGCCCCAAGGAAGGAAAATATGACGGGGTCTTGGCTTTGATTGATTGTGGAATGTTATTTAATTATGGAAAACGAGAAATCTCAAAATTAAGAAAAGGGTCTCTACAAAAAGCAGCCGCCGTCCTACAAGTAACAATTTTTTTCAGTTCCGGGTCCCTTACGGCGTCGACCTACTAAAATGTAGGACACAAAAATGTACCTGCTACTGTCTTGACGAAGCATTACACAATCCTTTCAATAAAACCTGAAAATCATGTTGACTAGGCCGACATCCAGTCACATTTATGGTATGTGTTTCCAGATCAGCGTTCTACTAATATGTATAATAAAATATTGAAGTGTGGTTCCTGGCTAAAACTTGAGAACCCCAAAATAAGACGGATTTTGAAATGTAATTTATTAGACAAGGAGAGAAATTCATGAGACTTAAAGGGAGTATGACTTAGTAAAATATCAGTTGTCTTACTTCAGCGATCAAAGTAAGGAGAATTGAGACCATATATTAGGAAAACTTCAGTACGCGAAGTTCTTTCTTATTAAACCGTGCAAACGGGAACGGAATCAAAGACGCTATAATTGTATTGAAAATAAAGATTAATAAGTTATAAACCGAGTTCTGAACTAAGGACAGCTCAGTAGCCTAAAAATGTTTCCAGAGGAAGTCGGAACATATTCATTTCTTTAGAGCTTTGGAAAGCTTTAGTGGCTACTGCCCTCCGTTCTGTCAACGTAATTAAGTGGGAGAATAGTTAATCACAATCTAAAGTTTAGTTACGTGAAGATCTGAGGGGCCCCTAATTTACTGCTTAAATCGTATTTTATGCAAGGGTATCTTTGTAACCTAACGCGACCTTAACTCTGCACATGTTATCCTAAAACAAGTCTTCTTTGTTGTTTATTTTGGCGTTATTCACAGTCACATCCTTGCTACCTGTTTAATGGAAATTTAAAAAAGTCTAGATACGTAAAATTAATCAACGAAAAATATTGGTTACAATATAACAATATTTATTATTAAAATACATTAAATAACCAAAATACCGAAATAAAAATTTTTAATTTGATGTGACCTTTCAAATCAAATTTAATTATTTTTTACGCAATATTTGAAATAATTATAAGTAAATAGCTGAATGAAAATAAATAAATAAATTGTGGAAGTCATTAGATGGAATCCTTACGGATCTTAGAAATTTTGTAACAGCAGGTATTCGGCACTAGATTGAGATAAATATATTATTAGCCGAACTACGTATTTAGAATAGATATTTTCTCTCATTTTTTCCAACGAATATAAGAAAAGTCAGTCAGTTGTAATAGAAATGTTTTAAAATATCCAATGATACTGCAAGAGACAGACTCTTAAACAAAGAAACCTTCCAGTCAATTCAAATGAAACTCTATTCAGAAAAGGACTTGAAGAGAGAGGAAACAAGCCAAATGAATTACAGACATGAAAAACAAAACTTTCCGTTTGAAACACATAGAAAAAAACCAGTTATGCTTTTAGAAAAATGCACATAATTGAAAGTTGTGTAGTTTATCCTATTTCAGTTCCGCGGACAGACAATTTAATATTGTGTGAGCCAGCCAGAGGATTGTGGGGTATTGAAAATTAATACTAATTTAACAACTGAAGTGATTATTGAAATGTCATACGTACGTTCTGGGAAAATGTTTAGTAACGAGGCTTATGTACTACGTACAATTCTATTAATTTCCGGAATTTTGCGTTTATTTTCCACCACCATAAATGAGTGATATGGATTACAATAAACACTGTAATTATTAACGTCAGATATTATTTCCACTAGCTTTATATTTTCGTTCCGAGATAAATGTTTTTTGTGTGCTTTGATTTCACCCATTCTGACCGCGGGATTCCTGAAGAATCGTTACGATTTCCACTGAATGTATTTTCAGTTTTTTTTAAACAAGTTCAAAAATTATGAAGGTGATTTAATTAACCACCGTCAATAGTTTAAAGTTTTAACTGAATTTTGTAGTGGATGATGTTCAAATTCACTGCGGAAGCCTTTAGAGCCAGATCTAAACCTCAATTTACGTCCATACTGCATCGAAAAAACGTCTAAAATTTATAGTTCCGATAGATTTATTTTTTGCCTAAAGATAATTTGACATTGTTAGAAAAAGGAACAGTAGCAAAATATTTTTAACTATATAAGTACGTCAGTTACACTGCTAAAAGCGAAATAAAGAAAATGGACTCCTAAATACGCTTAGATTACGTTCGCTTAGGGTACCGTAACCTATTACAGGGAAATATAAATTAAATTATTAAAAAAATAATTCTGGTATGGGATAAAGAATTATTTTATTAATAACGATTAATAATAATAATCTGTGAAAAAAATTATTTCGTAGAGATTCTGAAAGGAAGAAGAAAACTATAGTTTTAGGTACGCTTCTAATCCTTTAATAAATTTTAATTTAACAGATATATAATACTTATATTTTATAAATTAAATAATCAACATGATTAATCTTAATACTATAGATAAATCACAATAAATGCCAAAAGTAAGATACGGAAAAAAATTATTCAAATACGTTTCGTCAACCAAGTTTCGGGACCTCCTCAATTCATTAATTAAAATATTACGGGACCGAATTATTTAAAAAATATATTTGTATTATTTTTATATATTTATGTTATTTAATTTCAGTATTTCTGTAAGTTACAAAATAAATAATAAAATTAAAATTTCATTCTAATAAAATTAGATATAATAGCTGTTTTTATTTGTATTATATTTTATTGTTATTTTATTTAATTATATTGCATTATATTATAATGTTATTACATTTCTTATTGATATTATGACTAACAAAACTAAGAAAATTATACAAATATTTATAGTTAATATGTAATGTAAAATGGAAATATTCTCCTTCCGCTTAGTTTGAAAGTACTATCGAGGGATTCATATTTTTTTCTGAAATTTTGAACTCTATAACAACAGAAATAGCTTTATTATTTGCAAATGAATAGAGTGATAAATAGGTGTTAGAATACAACAATAATAAAACTAAAACATTGAGCATATAAAATACATTTAATCATGGATTTTTCTACTTGTATTATTAATTATAAATAGTTTTTGGGGTATGTTTGGTATTTTCATTCTGTGTGTATCTTTAAAGTTTTACATTTAAAACATTGATATAAAGTTAAACTGTATAAATCTGTTAATTTAAAAATTTACTGCTAATTGTAATTTTGTATAAGTCGTTAAGGACTACATTTTTGATGGGACTATAAACTAAATAGTTTTAAAAAAAGAAAAGAAACGTGAATTTATAAGAACTGAAATTTGACATTTATGATTAAGGCCATTTTATATCATTATTTATTTAAAAACTTAATATTAATGAAGACTAAATAATATAAAAAATTTGTTTTCTGTATAACAATTTCAACAAATATATAACAAAAAGTATTTCAAGACCTTGTATTTATTGAAATTTTATATATAATTGGAATTAGATAACATTAAATGAATTCAATGTTAATTGTAGTTTAAACTTTCAGGAAAGAAACTTTTAATTATTTGATAGTGGTACTTAAATCGTAAATTATTGTTTACAAATTTAAATTTCCTTAAAAATTTATAAAATGAGTATGTTTCCAAACTACTCTCTCTTTTCAAAGTTTACCCAACAATTTTCGAAACGTTCCCCTGCTAATTGAGCGTCACAGTGGCCCCTAACGACGCACAGAGACGCACTGAGAAACACTCATTTCGACAAGGGTGATTTATTATTACGTTATATATCAACTTTCACAGACATGTTTATAAAGTCGCAGCTCTTGGTAATTTATCGTTTCCCCCAGCAAAGTTTGCATTGAACGTGATAAAATGAGGTCTATTATCGGAGCCGAAAGATTTATTGCCAAATCCCCTTGACCCCCGTGCACTTTATCAATTATCTGGAATATATATTTTTTTTTAGCTTGCAAAGTGGCGGTGGCGGGGATTTGCCATAATTTGACGAAACAGGCGGGTGACGAGGGTAGTTTAGTTGCCACTTTAAAATCATCCTGGGCACTGTTTATCTGAGTAACAGTCGAAAGAAACCAAAACCGGCCATAAAATAGCGTCTGTAAAATTTACAAATATATATATCATATTTTAAAAAAGATAACCCTAGGTATTATGCATCATTTATTAAATTGTAGACTTCAACAGATTAAAAAATAATGCATTACTTTAGGCTAAGGATATTCCTCCATTCCCGTAATCCTAAGCTAGTCTCACTTGCCAATTTTCTAATCACATTCTTCACACCCTAAATGGTGGGAAAAATGTGAAGACTGGACATTGCGTAAATTGATCTGAGAAAGTCTTTGGACGTCGACTCGAATTAGCTCAGTGGTTAGGGTACCCGCGCTCAGAAATCGAGAGGTCCGGAGTTATTTTGTTTCTTATAATTTTTTTTTTGAAATTATTCATATAATTAAACAGTTTTCTATTATTAACGTTTACTATAGGTCAATTGAGCTTTAAACTCTCAAACTATTTATATTCGAAATAATCACTACGGTGAAATTTGTCGATCCCAAGACAAATTATTCTGTACGCAGGACTGAAATTACTCGTATACAAATTTTGGAACACCACATGAATACTTCTATTATAATTACATCTAATAACTTTACGACCAATTACAGAAAAAGTTTTAATTTAAATGAACCCGTTTTTCGACGTCAAATTTGGGAAAGAATAGAAAACAGAAATCAAGAAAGGAGTAAGACAAGGATGCAGTCCGTCGCCCATTCTGTTTAACCTATATATAGAACAGGTGATGAAGAAGGTTAAGAATGAATATTGAAAAGGAATCATACTGCAAGAGAAAAAAATAAAAACCCTACAGTTTTCCGGTAATTTTGAGTTACTAGTGTGGTCTGAAGAATCTTTGGATGCCACATTGAACGGCATGAACGTGGTCCTGAAGAAAGAGTACATCATCAGGATTAATAAAGGGGAAACCAAGGTGCAATATGGACTTGCTCAACCAATATTTAATTTCAATAGGGTGACAAAGCCTTTGTTAAATAAAAGTTAAACTTTTTCTGTAATGGTTGTTCACTGATTTACTATATGCAATATTATTTATAACAAATGTAATAAAAGTTCAACTTAAAAATTTTATATTCCCAAAAATATTTTTGTATTTATTTGAATATTAAGTTTATAAAACAATTAGATTAATATTCTTTACCTTTTGAAGTTTATATAAATTAAACACAAATACTCAGTTGTGAAATAAGTTATTCAGAAATACCACAGTTCTTCATCCATCTCGAAATTTAACGAAACGCTGAATTAGTTGTCCCATCAGTTTTACTTTATTTATCTGTCATATATTTGTCTTCCAGTGAAATAATATTTTTCTCGTGTTGTAGATATTGCAAAAGACTTCTAAGGAATTTTCCCGGAACCAACTTCCACCGTTACATGCAACATTCCTCCTATCCGTTTCATTTTCCTTTTATTCCGTTGAATATAATCTTAATAAAGAAGATACCGAAGAACTTGTTTGCGTTCCGACATGGAAAAACGGGGAAGTCTATTTCGTTCCTAAAAGACAAGTTTAATCATGAGTGGACACGTAAGGGCGGATCGCCTTTGACTTACTGGACAATGTTACGAGGAGAAATACTTCTATGTTAGGTCCTGTTATATGTAGTTTTTAAACGAAAAAAAACAACAAAAACATGAATTCTGTCTGTTCGGATAAAATAACTTAAACGAAGAAACAATTTCAATATTAAAACAATTTTTTAAATGACTATGTTCTATAGTACAACCGATTTCCCTCGCTCCAGAAACCAACCAATTTATTTATCACCTCTGTAAATTAGGAAGAGACCAAAAATTAGGTATGAGAGAATGATGCAGCTAATTAAAGGTCACATAATTTAAGTCGTAAAATAAATACCACACAACGTTAACAAAATATTTGCTGATATCGTCTCTGTTAATTCCAAAAGTAAGATTTAAAAGTTTTTGAAAAGTTTCTGTGGTTGCGGTTTAATTGAATTTCTTAGAAAAGCAACACGGACTGTGTACAGACGAGTTGTAAGTTATTTATGCTATCAGTTAATTTTCTCTGTTAATTGGCTACGTCTGTAAATTTACCTCGGACTTTATATAATTTAAAAAAACAGATTAGTCTGTGGTTAAAAGGAACACTCACCTGGTAACGAGACTTCAAATCCCGGCTTTGCTCTGAAATAAAGGAATTTAAATTAATTAACTATGGATTTGTGAAATACTGAAAAACAATTACTTTGATAAAAATTAAAATAACTACTTCATAGTCTATAAATGTCTAAATTAATATACATGAGCAAATTTGTACAGTAAAAAGGTTAAATGACCTATTTATTACTGAGAATAAATTAAAGTAAATCTTTATATTTGTACAAAAACAACTAAATGATAATTTATGAAATCAGTTATGTTTCTTAATTACTTTTTTGTTGATAACTCTTAATGAAGGACAAATTAAATTTTTTAAGTACTTAACAAATATTTAAATTAAAATACAAGAAGTTTCTTCTTATATTAATTAATAAATTATGTTTGTGTTGTTTTGGTATTCAGTCATAAAACTCATCTGATGAAACCCTCCATGCTACCCTATCATGCGCAAGCCTTTACATATCCTCATAAATACCACAACCAATATCCTCCCTAACCTGCTTCCCGTAGTCTATCCTTGGCCTCCCTCTTCCGTTCTATCCCCACACACTTCCCTCTAATGCTAATTTTAAAGCGTGGCCTATTAATCTATCCCTTCTCTTGGTCAAAGTCCTCCATATTTTTCGCCTTTCCCCTATTCTGTTAATAACTCCCTTGTTTGTGATTCTATCCACCCATCTTTTTCTCCTATAGCACGACATTTCAAAGGCTTCTACTCTTTTCCCTTCCGGAGCTCCTATCGCCCACGTTTCGCATCCATTTAATGGCACGCTCCATACGAACATTTTTAGCTACGATTTACTAATAATTATGTTATGGCATAGTTATTATTAAATTATTTTCAACGACAAATTTAATATTATAAATATCTATTAATTAATTTTTATAGTCATTAAAATTCAAGTCGTCTTTTACTGATAAGTTATATTGAACAACAATTTTAATTTTATAAAAATTTAAAAAACATTTACTAACCAATTTTTAAAATCTTAAATTACAGGAATATTTTTTTTAATTTAATTAGTATATTATTTTATGGCAGTTTTATTAATAATTTATACTGAATGACAATTTTAAGCTTTTAAATTAAAAAAATATATAATAATGAATTATTAAACACATTTAAAGTTCAAGAATAAAATTATTAAAATAATTATTATTTTATTTTGACACTTTTTATTGATAAGTTATATTGAACGACACATTTTATTTTTTAAATAGTTAATAAAGTAATAATGAATTTTTTAAATAAGTTAAAATTAAATAAGATTTTTATTTAATTAATAATTATATTATTTTAACATTTTTATGACATTATAATGAACGATAATTTTATAAATATATTAAAAAAGTTATTATTGAATTTATAAGTCTCATAATTATACAGGAAGATTTTCTGATTTTAATTAGTATTTTACATTACGACATTTTAATTGGTAAGTTAAATTTAACGACAATTTTAATTTAAAAAATATGTATTAATGAAATTTTAAACTCATTAAAATGGTGGATTTTTGTAAATTTTTATATTATTTTATGATTATTTATAGAGTAGTTTATTAAATGTAAATTTTATGTTTTCTTTACATTTTTAAAAATCGTTGTTTGATCTGTAACCAAGTTTTCTTAAAATTTCTTTTGTGTAATTAGTGGAATTAGTTCTGCTCCAGGTTCATCAGCTAGATTTTCCATTGAGTCAGCAACAAAGACAAACCTTGATGTAAATACAGATACTAATCTTTGCCATTCTCTTTAATGTAAGCGTTCACTGTATCCATCTTTAAAGCCACAATGCCTTGCGGGGGAGGGCGGGAAGGGAAAATAAGGGGAGACGAAGAACGAATTAACAGTTTTAATCCAGAACTCAATCTGCATTGAAAGCGCCATCTTGGCGTTGCGCATCTGTCTCAGACGAAAGACAGGCAATGGAAAGCTCAGATAACTACTTTTTGTCTCAGCTTCCAATCGTCGCGGGAGAAACGCTACATGATCCGCAACCCGTTTGGAAGGGTAACAAGATAAACGAGATGAATTATATTTCTGAAAAAGAAATAACTACGTCCCGTGATAATATAAGTGTATATGATGTACCTGGGAAATTTTGTATAGGCTCCCAATTAAAATGATTGTTCTATGAGTAATATTCAGTTGCCAGTTCTGAAACCATTTTAACGAAGACAATTTAGAAATAATTCAACAGAAAATAAACCTTTTTAACTATATCCATTACCAGGAGGAACACTTTTCCAGCTACATCGTTGGATAACGCTCTCTACTTTTCACATTCATTTCTTCTGAATACAGTTTTATTGACAGAAACACACAGGAGTTTGAAATAAATCGGATATAACCATGTTCTTCAGTATCAAGTTTCCCGTAAAATTAATTGGGTTCAAGGGACTAAAGGTGGATAAATTTCCCAAAGAAAATGATTATAACTTTCACTGATGTTATTAAAAAAACATTGGGAGTTATCCGACTACAGCTTCCATATCACCAAATTTTTCAAGTCCTTTGTTAATCGTATGCATTTCAAAATTTATTAAAAATGAATTTATATAATGTTCATTTCTTCACTGTATACATTTAATGCTCATAAAACACATCAAACGAGTCATTTTTAAAAATTATTCAATTTATTACACATTTTACTTCAGTTTTCGATCACAAACTTTATTGGACACTAAATTATATCCTTTTGACTTTTATTTTTGTAATTTAAACATATAACAAGAGAAATCAGATCATAAATATTTTGTAACATGTAAAGTTACAGCCCCAGCCAAAAGCAACGCAAGCCTGCAATGTAGCTTGCAAGTTGCTACTTGAGGAACGAGTGGCGCGGAAACATTGTCGATTGTCTGACGTAAGCGGAAGTGTACAGGACAGTCCTCAATGGGTTATTGGAGAGGAAAGTCTTGTATCGCGGAGTACATGAGTCACCTCAACCTGTTTGGATTATCAATTTCGTGCTCTGAATCTTAATCAAAGCTCTGAATTAAATCTTTTGGTGTTTTTATGAACAAAAAATACCTTCTTCTTAAACATCTGAGCTAGAATGGAAACGGCAGGATCCGCTACAATTTATATCTGAAAAAGTCCCGTTATTGTCGACAAAATTTGTAACATTAAATATGTCTGTAATCATGTATTTCCCATTTCAGGCAGTTTTAGAGGATTTATTGATAGATTTATAATTTTCATAATCATTTAAATATTTAAAATTTAATTTACAACCCGCAAAGTACAGTTTATTTTCATGTTTTATTTATATAAAACGGGAGACATTATAACGCGGAAAGTTATGCGATACATCAGAACAAAAATGGCAGGTACGAAAAAGAGGGTAGCTAAGGTTACACAATACTGACAAATTGTTTTAAATTTTACTTACAGACGACTTTGGCCAAAAAGGTTCAAAGCATCGGATTTCTAATAACTTCCGTTTTACATCAATAAAACATGAATATAAAGAGGTTTATAATTTGGTATGAATAAATAAAGTAAGTCTGTTTTAATATTTAAAATTTCGTTAAACGTCAAGTTCTTTATACTTGAGCTAATTATTTCATGTATTAATTGGTCATTGGATTTCAATATTTTTGCCTAGTTACCTGTGGAAGTCTGAAATAGGGTTTTTTTTTCAATAAGGGCTGTTCTACGTTGAAGTTGAATAAAAAAAAGACGTGTGTGAGGCATTAAAGAAATATTATTTTATTTGAAACAATATACACATGGCATTATTTATAAATATAATTCATTTTTATTTGAAATAAAACATTCATAAAGCGTTACAAAAAAATTATTTCGTTAATGCCTCATACACGGCTTTATTTATTCAATTTCAACGTCAATCAGCCCTTATTGGATAACCCTATACAGTTCGCAAATAAAAATCAGCATTTTTTGCTGACACATTGGCTGCAATTTTATTTGACATTTTATTTTCTGAATACTAAGAAACGTTTCACAGCCATTTTTATAAATATTTTGCATGGTTTTTATATCAGGCTTATAGTTAAGATTATTATTTATGATAAACTAATAACTGAAAGCTAAATAAAACTTAAACTGAAATTCATGTCCATGTCTAATTTTTGAGTAGATTATTCTTATGGATTGGAAACGGTTTTCTGTTTTTGTAGTAATCTAATTTGTGGGAAGACAGCAAGTTCCATGTATTATTGGTGGGAAGGAGCTACGGTGGCGCCCAAACCTTGTTATTTCCGCCAAGACCGATGTTTTCCGCAGCTCGGTGACAGCTGCTTTCAAACATTGTTTCAAGACCCCATACTTCAGCAGCTGCAGGAGGAGCAATTTCTTTCGAATTGATACAATTCCCACATATATATTTCTCTCTCTGGCACGATCTGTCTCATTATGAGAGAAAACAAATGGGGAAAATTAATGTTCTCATAGACGCAACGACTCTTTAACATAGCTGGTGGTATTATTAATAAGTCTTAATGAGTACTAAGGCCTGCCATATTCACGCCATACATAAAAAAACTAACCAAAAATATTTAAATTCCTGAACCTAGCTGGGTTAAAAAGGCATATTCTGGATATTTCCTAATTATTTGGAATCAAAAGAACACACACAGAATTATGAGGCAATTTATTTACATTTTTATAAAATAATGAAGGGAAATGTTGCCGTTTCGCATCTTTATTTAAGTATCCGTAATTGCACAAACACTTAGCAAGGTTTTCTCCTTAGACGTTGCTATTCTATTTCCGTACATTCCGTCTATTATTTTTTTGTTGCAAATTATACTCTAACTAACCCAAACAACGTAACGGTTCATATTTTGAATATTTAGATTTCTTCCTTCTCTCCAAAAAATTTTTTCCACATCAATCACAACTGTTATAAGACCTTAGGTTCGTCCCTTATGATTTACTAAGTCATGAATTCCGACTGCCATGAAATTTTGGTTTTGATTTTTGAAGATTTCTGTTTCTTCCTTCCCTCCACAAAACTTTTCCGCGTCAATCACGACTTTAGTTTCTCCTATGATTCTACGTCTAATCATGAATGAATTTGTATGCTCTCCCATGTATTGATTCTCCAAAAATTCACGTCACGGCTGTTCAGATTAGTTTCCCTTATGATTCTAGTCTAATTCGACTGCAATGATGCTATTGAGTTATGTCTCCAAAAAATTCCCGAATCACGGTGTCAGATTAGATTTCTCCCTTATTTCTACGTCATTAATTCGATGCAATGAATTTGATTTCTTCCAGGGATTTTTAAATTTTTTAAGATTTCTGTTTCTTCCTTCGCTCCAAAAAACTTTTCCGCGTCAATCACGGCTGTTCTAAGAATTTATGTTTCTCCCTTATGATTTCCTAAGTCATGAATTCCGACTGCCATGAAATTTCGGTTACTGCTCTGCCCACTGAAGGATTTTGTTTTGATTTTTTAAGATTTCTGTTTCTTCCTTCCCTCCAAAATCTTTTCCGCGTCAATCACGGCTGTTCCAAGACTTTAGATTTCTCCCTTATGATTTCCTACGTCATTAATTCCGACTGCAATGAAATTTTGGTTATTGCTCATTCCCAGGGATTGATTTCTTTAATTTTTGAAGATCTTGATTTCTTCGTTCCCTCCAAAAAAAATTTCAACGTTTATCACGGCTGTTCTAAGAATTTATGTTTCTCCCTTATGATTTCCTAAGTCATAAATTCCGACTGCCATTAAATTTTGGTTACTACTCTTTCTTGCGAATGTTTTCCTTGCCTGTGCTATATGGTATTTCTATCATCCCTAGTAGCTGAATTCCTTAACTTTCTTCAAAATATCCCTTCCCAATCTAACACCCTTTGTTATTTTACTTTTTCCCATACCACACTCCATTACCTTGGTTTTAACTCTATTAATCCTGATATTGAACTCGTTCTCCATGACAACGTGCGTGCCATTATTTGGTTTCGAAGTCTCCCTCTGACTACCCTAATACCAAAATATAATCGACAAACCGTAGGGTTTCTATTTTTTCCCATTGCAGTATGATTCATTTTTTATATTCCCTTTAAAACTTTTCTCATCGTCTGTTCTATATATAAGTTAAACGTCATGGGCGAAAGGCTGCATCCTTGACTTTCTCCTTGCTTGATGTCTGCTTTATTTTCTTGATTTTTAATACTGCTGACTGTCTTCTCTAGAGGTTATGAACAAACTTTTTTTCTGGATATTTTATTCCTGTCCTCCTTCCTCCTCAAGTCAAAGATAGCAATTTTATGAAATGTCAACGCTAGGTTTACGTCCACTTATTTGGTTTTTTTTTTTGGTTTAGTGTTGTTGTTGTGGTATTTAGTCCTCGGACTAGTCTGATGCAACCCTCCATGCTAACCTATCTTGCGCAAGCCTTTACATTAACGAATAAGTAGCACATACGACATCCTCCCTATTCTGCTTAGCGTATTCCATTCTTCTCCTCCCTCTTCTGTTCTTATTCCACACACTAGGAAGTAAATCTATTCAGATTCTGTGAATGGACTACCAGATAGTCGTGAATGGAAAATAAATGTTACTTGATAATTACTGATACAAGGGCATCAAAAGATTATTTATTTTGACTGAAAGGGTTTGGCAGTTGAATACAAACACATTGTGACACTCAGAGACAGAGAGAGAGAGAGAGAAAGGGGGTGGGGAGACAGGAAGGAATCCGTACGTGTATGTATAAGCACTATGTATGTACATTCAGAATGAGTATTGCTCGATGCAGCCATAAACTTTGGTTGGCTCTACACAACGCACAAATTTTACGACCCATGAGTAGAAACACGATTATTCTGTGCTGGCGGCGCACATTAACACGCAGCATCACGCTAAATGGAACGTCCGTCATTGTTACGTCGTTGTCCCTTGTCCAAGATCAAAAGCTGTGGATCCTTGAAAAGTCGCCAATTAAACATCAGCATCTTTAATATGTGAATGTTGGTACGTGTTTCTAAGGAAGACGTCATCAAATTACAGGAGAGAAACTGTCTGCAGACTTTTCAACAACTTTACCTTAGACAATATTATTTTTTCGTTAAAGTAAGTTGAGAAAAATTATTATATTTCTAAATGCAACACATTTTACTAAAAACGTCTCTCCTCTCGATAGCCTAATGTCTTAACTTACAAGATGAAAATGGGAGGTCGCAGCATTCCCTTCATTCTCAACATGTAGTTTTCTCTTAAATGCTTTGCTGTGATCAGTGCGAGAATTCAGCCTAACGTAGTATGTTTCTACGGTATGTTTCCTCCCCGCGGAAAAGTAAACAAAAGAAGACTGGATAATTAAAGGTTTGCAAATCACTAGTCGGGGAAGACGCTCTCGAATGACGGTCGCCAAGATGCAGTTTTTTTTCCGGGAGGCTGTTTGCAGCTGGTGACGTCACGCTTGAAATCGGAAACGTGTAATAGCAGCAGCATTCCGGGTCAAATACATGCAAATCAGCACAGCCGTAAATCGTCATTACTGGCTGGGGTTTCAAACCACTGACGTGCTAAATTGGAGCCCAAGTTGACCACCAAACAATTCCGTTGCAGGAATTACCTCTCATTTTATTAGCGGTTCGTAAATGATTTAGTATAGAATACTGTAAAAGAATCAATACCCTCCGATTAATATCAGGTCACTGTAGGTCTTTTTTAAAACACAAAAAATATGTCTGGAAGACTCTAGAAGTAACTTTTTAATAAAAATTAAACCCTTTCCGCTCTCTCTCTCTGTAAGCCATATTATCGCCACTGACCGCAGCGACCAGAAACTGATGAATCCCTCAACAACTCGCACCATAATCACTCACGAACGAAGAAAAAGACTTACGTGTCTTAAAATATTCCACATTTTAGGTAAAATGATGGTCATCGCTTTCACGACGTCATCACCCTCTCCGCTAATCATGTTTCCCCTTTACTGGAAAAAATACTACGTTAGGTTGAATTCTCGCACTGATCACAGCAAAGCATTTAAGAGAAAACTACTTGTTGAGAATGAAGGGAATGCTGCGACACCCACAGCATCTCTTTAGGTGAAACATCGGGTAGGATCCTTAAACTATAAACCGGGGGCCCTAGACAACCCTTGGTTACCTTTCTCTACCTTCCGCATCTACCGTTTTCAATTCACTTCCTATGCTATTAATAAAGGGGAATTGCCTTCTTTCAGGATCACCCTAAAGTAAAAGTAAAAATTATTGCAGGCATTTCCCCCGACTGACTGTAGGGCTCACCTAACTATGTCGGAAATGCCTCGTACTCTTTCTGTTTTTTTTTTCAAAGTTCTCACATGCCGAGACACCTTCGCCTATTTTGGGAGGTTTATGTACAGGGGTCGAAGACCTTGGGCATATGGCAAGTGTGGTCCTCTAATCCCATTGGGATCAGTCGGCCAACTGCCTCCTAGAACTGATGGACACACGAAGTAAGGGAATGCTGCGACCCAACAGCAAACTCTTCTCCCGTCATTCGGAAGGGCGTGAGATAACTACCCATTGTCCGACTTACCTGATGCAGGTTTTCCCTGCATCTCTTTAGGTGAAACATCGGGTAGGATCCTTAAACTATAGCCCGGAGGTCCTACTTAACCCCTTGGCTACTTTGCCATGTTTTCCGAATCCCCCCTTTTCAATTCCCTTCTAGTAGTTACCAGTCAAAACACAGATGTGTAATTTTATATATGTGTATAATTACAATCAATATTACACACTCTAAGTAGTGGAAGAGGAAGAGAAGACTGTTAGATGTTTAATTTTAGATATATGTACAATTACAGTCAATATTACACACTAAAAGGAGTGGAAAAGGAATAGAAGACTGTTAGATGTGTAATTTTTGATACGTGTATAATTACAGTCAATATTATACTCTGTAAGGAGTGGAAGAGGAATAGAAGACTGTTAGGTTGAACTCTAACAGAGCCTTCGGCCAAGCTGTTCGTGGTCGACTTCAAGGAAAGTTGGAGTGGGAAAATATTTAAAAGGTTCATAAAACGGGTCAATGCTCCAAGACTTGACATAAGCATTGTCATCACATTCTCCCTCGCTACCGGGTGAACGTCCCAAATAATGCGTCAAGTAACACGGACAAATAACCTCCTAGCTACGGCGATTCATAACACCTTCACACGTTCCCTACTCAAGGCTGACTGAATATAAATTAATTTAATGTCAGTATTGTTGCATTCTTATTATCTCTATTAACTGCAAAGATGTAGGATTTGAAATACATATTAATTAATATAGTTAACAATAGTTTAGTAGAGGCCGCCGTCGTGTATGTATTTTAGTTGGAGTAATCTGCGGCTCCGCCCGCACGTGTGCCTCAGCGGATCAGAGAACAACGCCTGACTGATGGCTGACTCAGAGCTCCTCTAATAATTGTTAATCTGGCTTTACTATAGCTGCTAATTCCTGTACTCGGTTGAAACAATGCTTTGAATGGATCCGCCGCTGCAGTTTGTTGTACGTCTGCGACTGACACGAGAGTCACGTCGCCATTGTCTCCGGAGCGAACCGACCATTTACCACCAGATTTCGGGGAATCTCTCCCAATTACATATGGGGGGTAACAGCTCCGGGTCTTTTGACGAAAAACAAACGACAGCTCTTAACTAAACTCGTGTGAACATTCTCTACGTTTTAATCCATTGAAATCGTTCTCCGTAGTTCGTAGATATCCGTGGTCGATTAAAATCGTGGGGTAATAAACTGTTCCTGGCGGCTGCGGCCGACGATGCTTCCTTGAGTTGCGCCAACCTTAGCTGAACGGTGATGGTCAAACATTCGCGTTTCTCACCCCTGATTGCCTGAATGAAAGCCAAAAGTCAATGTCAACTTTTCCTTTACGCCCCCTAAATCCCAGAAAAAGAACTATAGTTCTCCGTAAACTATCTATTTTTCAATTAATCATTTCTCCCGTCTTAATTTCATTTTCATATTATTAACCGTTATTGTTAAATATTAATAAAATATCTTATTTATTTTCAAAAAATAATTTCTTTAATAATCAAAATAAATGATACGCCACCCGACTTAATTATATATAACACGCAATGAAGAAAGTTAAAAATGAATTTGGAAACGGAATCGTATTGCAAGAAGAATAAATAAAAACCCTAACGTTTTCGGAAGTTTTTGTGGTATTAGGGGAGACTGAAGAGGACTTTGAAGCCATAATAAATGGCATGAACCTCGTCCTGAAGAAAAAGTACAATATGAGGGATAACAGAGTGCAAAACCTGGGTGATGATGATGTGTGGAATGGAAACATTAGAAAAACAAAGGCTATTAGATCAGGAAAGAATGTTACATTGACAGCTTAATAACAAGAGTAGGAAAGCATAGGAAAGTGAGATTTTCGCAAAAATAAGGATATACTAACGGGTATTATAAGTATGAATATCAGGAAATAATTACTAAAAATGTTCGTATGGTTTGTGGCGTTATATGGGTGCGGAACGTGGACGGTAGGAGCCGTAGAAGAGAAAGGATAGAAACTTTTGAAACATAAAAAGAGCTATAGAAGAATGAGATGGGTGGATACAGTAATTAACCAGGAATTTTGAAGCAGAATTAGGTAGCCTTTATTGTTGGGTTACAGTGTAAGTGACTGATCTACACTTTAAGAAACAAGATTCAACAGACTGTATGCACTTCCCTATTGATTAGTAGATGAGTAGAAGCCTTCGAAACGTGCTGCTATAGGAAAATCAGATGGGTGGATAGAATCACTAATGAGGAAGTTCTAAACACGCTAGGGGAAGAGCGAACAATATGGAGGACATGGACCAAACAAAGGGACAATACATTAATAGGCCACAGTTTGAAACATGAGAGTCTTGTAAATTTAGCATTAGAGGGAAGGTAAGAACAGAAGAGGAATGGACTAAGCTGAGCAAATTACGGAAGACATGGTAGTTACGTGTAAATGAAAAGGCTTGCACAGAATAGGGCTCAATACTGAAAACTACAACTACACCCTGTGATCATTTTCAAAATGAAAAATAATATGAACTAAGATATTACAAAAAAAAATCCCAAAGATGTTACTAACAAAGTATGTTGAATAAACCATCATACAGCGGATTTAATTGAAACTTGACGTGATCTTGATTTACAGAAAATTGATTGGATTTAAAAAGTAATTAATTATTGTTAAGGAACAGATTTTAAAAATATATTAATTTCCGAAATGTTTCACCAATTCTAGTTTCTAAATTTTTATTTTTTCTTAAATTTTTTTGTATTATTTTCTGTAATAGGGATTGGAAATTCTTATATTATTCTTCATTGAGTCGGGAAATCGAAAGTGTCTCATTTACTGTGAAGGCGCCTTTATACCCTTGTTTTTCACAGAATTCGCTGACATTTATTTCTCTATTTATTTTCAACCACCCTTTTTTTTAAAATAACAACCCTGGTTGACATTTTGTTAACCGAATAAACGTTTTGGTCATTGCTACCAATGGAAGTGAAACTAGTTAGCTTAATAGTTTAGCCTGTTGCTGTATATTAGTATAAATATTACAGCGGCGTATTTCATTTATAATATCAAACAATTTAATTGATCTTTGATAACTTTGAATATCAAAGCCTATAATACAGTTTTTTCTCATCTCCCCTTCCCCCCTCACTAGCACACGCAGTTTTTATAATGAGTTGTTTCATTCTTTCTGTGACACAATTGTGAAAGGCTTATGGCCGTCACTGAACACGTCCAATTTAATTTTAACGAAAAGTTTTTAATTATGATTACAGCCCACGGTTTTTCGAGATCAGTTCTGATTACGGTTAGTTTTAATTTCGTAAACTTCAGCATGAAAACCGTTTCTTTAAATATTATTTGTTTAAAAACTTGACAACATAGTATGACGTATCATAATAGTAACCAGGTAATATAATAAAATTTCTAAGTTTCTAATTTTTTCCACAATTTAAGTAAAAGTGGCAGATTTCTAAACAACATTTTCTTGAGACAAACTTATAAAAAAAAGCTGAGATAGAATTTTTGTCATTTTCACAAGTGGGGGATTTTGTTAAACTTTGTTGTATGGTTTTTCCGGTTTTCAATTTCTCTAAAACTCTAGAAACATGTTTTAAGAGTTAAATAAACTCTCTTCTTCTCTGGTAAAGGTAAAGGTAAATCCTGTAAATTTTTACAAGTACCTAGCACGGCAAATATCGTTTCAGAAAATGAACTCCTTTTTTAAACTTTTTAATCGCAGTTTTCTACATTCATCTTATATATTCTGAATGTTTGAGAGACACTGATTAGACACAGTATTATCTTCTTATTTTTAAAATATCAAAGACTTTTCCGCAGGTATTTGATAAAATCCAGCCTAATTGTAATCGGTGACTTCAAATATAGAAGGGTGGTTCAATAAGTAATTCATCCTAGTCTTTTTCTATTTTATTGGTAATGAAAAATAACTGTAATTTACACAACATGAACCTCAAACATTAATGAATAAATTTTTTACTTTTTAGTATAGCATTCGCCCTTTCCCGCAGATTTCGTCAACCTTTAAACACGGGGCATGTATTCCGTTTCGGTAAAAAGTGTAGTTCTTGCTTTCTAAGCCATCGATGCACGTACTCCTACTCCCACGATGACGGTAACGGTGGTGGAACGCTGATGCTGCTAGGTCAGGGCTGTATGTATGGTGGACGAAGCAGGACTTCCAAATCCAATATCCTCAATCTCTTCAGTGGTGTGACGACTGGTGTCTGGTCTTCCATTCTCATTCAAAAGGAAAATATCCGCTAAAGATTTTGTTGGGGGAAATTGTTTGAAGACATGCTATAAAATAACTGAGGCTGAATTGACATGTTGGACAAGAGTAATTGTGTATCTGTGTTACAAACAGTCAACGAGAAACACGCCATCTTCATTCATCCACCAACGTTGCTACCCTTCAGCTTCGTTACAGTGACAAATTCATCGCTGAACACTGCTGACGTCCACTGTTGCATCATCACAAATTTTTTTTAGAATTTCATTCATACGAATGGGCGTTAAAGCTGCATCCACCAACGGTGCTGCCCTTCAGCTTCATTACAGTGACAAATCCATCGCTGAACAGTGTCGACGTCCACTGCTGCATTATCATAAAAAATTATCAGCCCTTCATTACCGTGAATGGGCTCTTAACCTCTCGCATTGAATTCATGTCTAATACGTACGTAAGTGTAAGGAATTTTGCACGAGGCAACGGTTCTGCCACCTGTATCCTTAGAATGTAGCTATTTCAGTTGATTCGAGAAGAATATTGAAGGAATCGCACCGAATTTAAAACTTTCACATAACTAACTTATTGTTTTTTTTTGTGATGGTATTCAGTCCTCAGACTGGTCTGATGCAACCCTCCATGCTGACCTATCTCCCGCAAACCTTTTCATTTTCTTAAAACTAGCACAACCCTCATCCTCCCTAATCTGCTTAGCGAATTCCATCCTCTTCTCCCTCTTCTGTTCTTACCCCACACACTTTCCCCTAATACCAATTTTACTAGACCCTTGTGTTTAAGGAGGGGGGGGGGAATAAGAGAAATCACTTATTGAACCACTGTTGGTAACTGGAAGATCTCCTGATCCATCAATGATGTGACGTTCCCAAGTTCAGGTCCTCGGCAGTGAGTAAGTTCCTCAAGTACGGCTTTCCCTTTCCAACTAGGTAGAAGTAACACTAATGATATTGCACTTTGTGCATCGTAATACATTTTAGTTAGAGTTGCTGCCTGTGTCTGAGTGTTGTGTGTGTATGTTTTTTTCTCCACCCCCGTTCGCTGACCGCGGTCCAACAGCAGCAGCAGCAGCAGCAGCGGCGGCAGCAATTTAATTAGTATTTCGCACGACTGTTTAATAGCCAGCGCAGCGCACGTATATAAATTTCGACACAGAGGGTCTTGAAGCTTGTAAACAAGCGATCTCGACACGGCGCTATTTAGCCAGGCAAATTGCATCCTGCATGCTCAATGATGTTTGCTCTGCCATCATTGGAACGGCGCGGATTCCGCCGATCCGAATTGGTGGTGGGGTTTCAAGGGGGGGGTGGAGGGAAAGGGGGGAGGAGTGCTGGAAAGCGTGATACGCTGTTTTGGAATACCCAGAGCGCGGACAAGTAATTATCTAGTTGCGAATCGCTTCAAAATGTTCTACAACGAATACATTTGAAACGAATTACCGTGGTTGACTGAAAACGCAATGGGGGGGGGGGATTTTTCTAATCACAAAAAAATCAGTTAAGAAATTTTCTTCAGCACTTTGCGGAATTTTTAGTCTCTCTACCTTACTAAATAACCAAAATATTTTAATACTTGCTGGTAGCCCGGCGATGCCCGGGAATTCATTTATATTAGACTTCTACAGTATTTTATTCGACAGTTACCTCTTTATTAATGGTTATAAGGAAACCTTAGAAATCACTATAACTCGCAGTCTGTTTCTTCATTTCCGGGAACTCATAAGGCAACTGCCTCACCCATGTCGAAGTTAACTGTTGAAGCTTTCTCTCGCAGTTATTTCACCACAGTGACAAATTGGATCAGTAGGCTAACGGCCTCCTGAAACTCATGAAGACACGGAGAAGGGAATGCTGCGACCCCACAGAAAACTTCTCTCCCGTCATTCGGAAGGGCGTGAGAATAATACCCAACACCCCACCTACCAGATGCAGGTTTTCTAGAGGCCAGATAAAGGTTTTCTAGAATTTTCCCTGCATCTCTTTAGGTGAAACACCGGGTCGTATCCTTAAACTATATCCCGGAGGCTCCAGTCAACCCTTGTCTACCTTGCCCTGCATTCCGAATCCCCCCCTTTCAATTTCCTTCATATGTCATCAAAGGGGAGTTGTCTTTTTCGGGATCACCCTCATGAACCCTGTTAACCCCAAAAAATGGGACTTACCGTCAGGAATGCCTCGTTCTCTATTTAAAAGGTTCTCATAAGCCGAGGTACTTTATTCGGTTTTAGGAGGTGCATGTACTGGGATCGAAGACTTTGAGTATAAACTGATCCCATTGGTTCAGACTGCCAACTGTCTCTTAAAAATGGTGGAGACATGGATGAGGGAATATTGCGATTCCACAGTAAACTCGTCTCCCATCATTCGGAAGGTCACGAGAATAGTACCCAAATTATTTATATTTTTCTAGAGGTTTCCCTGCATCTCCTTATTTTGTTGGAACACCGGGTGGGATCCTTTAACTTTAACCCAGGGGCCCTAGTCAAATCACCCTATTCAAATTTCTACTTATGGGGAGTTGCCAGTTTCAGGATCATCCTTTTATAGTCTGTCACATCGTCCTCCATTCCCAAAATTCCAAATCGAATCCAAAAATTGTCCAGTCGTGAATCTATCCAGTCACTCATTATCAAAGCGTCTTCTTATAACATCCGGATCCTCTATTTCATATAGGATTAAAATATATAGAATTTATCTTTTATATTTATTTCAATGACTCGAAAAGTAATTCATGTGGCAGTCATGCGTTTTCTTCAGTATGTTACGGTTACATAAGTATTAAGTAACATCGCCAGTCACTTACCTTTAGCAAAACACTAATTATTAAGTTTTTACGATTTAAAAAAACCTATATCTTACAAAAAAACAAGAAAATTATTAAGTAGCCTTTTCGAAGGACTTCATTCACCGTTTAAACTAAATAAAAAGCAATATGTAATATAACGTAATTGCTATTATGGAAAACTGATTTTTATTGGATTTAACGTTGTTTCTTTGATGAAGCTAAAGCCGAACGTTTCCGTAGTTAACCAAGCGTTTCACAAATACTATTATACATATGTGTATTTATATTATTTTGTGATACAAGTACAGTCTAAAACAGTGTCCCGTTGTCTCCTGAAAGTCGCTTTGAGGACATTCCATTAACGTTACAATTTACAGTAAGCAGTTTGACACAGTGGTTTAACGATTATCAGTTGTGAAAGCCGCATGGATTTTGAGGGGGTTCGGAAATGTCTACACAAGGCTTTTGGTGAGGTGGTATAATCGGTCATAATAGGATCTGCGAAGTTCCAGGTGACAAAGCAGGCTGCGCGCTACTAAATCTCCTATATTCTCCTCATGTCAATGGGATCTGACGACAAGGTACAGGGCTCACAAACCTATAAACAACAACACATTACAGTCCCAGTTTACACGCACTTGTAAGGAAGCTCCAACTATTCCAATAATCATTATTTATTATTTTATTCGACCGTCATCTATAATCAGGAATAAAGGAATACGTTAAGCAGATTAGGGAGGATGTGGGTTGTGCTACTTATGAGGAAATGAAAAGGCTTAAGCAAGATAGGTTAGCATGGAGGGTTGCATCAGACCAGTCTTAGGACTGAATACCACAACAACAATCATATAGCTTAGATAAATATACAATAAATAACAAAACTGTACAGAGGTGTGAAAATTATTGGAATAAACCTGAATTTTTAATAAAATACTATCAATTTTTGCGGTCATTTCTTGGTTTACTTTTCATTTAAATACCGTGTATTGGACGTTTCTCAGAATTTGTTCCGGATGTCTTCACGTTTTACTTTCCTTGCCTCTGCTACAAACGATTCATTTACACATTCCTTACGTTACTGGAAGGAGAAAAAAAACCCACGGTTTCACTGATGATATTTTAGTATTTGCGGAGTCAAAAGAAGACTCGGAAAACATTGTAAATGGCATGAACGTGGTTTTTGGAGGAAGAGTACAACATGTGGATTAATAGAGGGAAAACACAGGTAGTTGAGTGTATTTTGGGGAACAGTGAATAAAAGGGAATGTTAGATAGGGAAAGAATATTTTGAAGGAAATAAAGGAATTCTGCAAACTTTGGCAGCATAATAACTAGGAGTGTTGAAATATGGTAGACATAAAGAGTAAGATAGCACAGGCAAAGAAGGTTTTTATTAAAAAAACTAAGAGGAATTTACTTACGGAACGTGGATGATAGGAATTGCAGTAAGGAAACGAATAAAAGTCTTTGAAATGCGGGGCTACAGGAGAATGCTTAAAATCATATTTGAGGATAGGATAACTAACGAGGAAGTTCTAAGGAGAATTGCGGAAAAGCGAACAATATGGAAGAAGTTAACCAAGAGAAGGGATTGAATAATAGGCCACGTTTTGAGACACGAGGGTCTTGTATAGTTATCAATTGAGGAAAGTGTGTGAGGTAAGATCAGAATACAGAATCGAAGGACGGAGTACGCTAAGTAGATTAGGTAAGATGTGGTATTGATGCGGAAATGAAAAGCCCTTAGCAAGATAGGTTATCACGGAGGGTTGCAATCAGACCAGTCTTAGCAATGTATACCACCACAACAACAAAAATAATCTTCGGCCCGCAGGTCAGAAAGGACTACGGATGAAATTATGGAAAATATTTATCAAAAAAGGTCTTTGGGACTGTTATTATTTGTTTTTATTATAGGTATTTCAATGTGGGGAACATACCGGTTTAACTACAGAAAAAATCAATAAATTTATGCAACTGTAAATTTGTACTATTTTTGGAAGACCAAAACTAACTCAAATAGGTCAGTGGATGTGAGTGAAACGCGACACAGAATAAATAATATTGTCAGAACTGTTTAAGGTAAACTAGAATGAAATTATTTTTAGTGGTTAATTAAACAAATTGACGACGTTTTACAGACTTCATTATTTCAATTTACTTGTAACAACGTTTCGGCGCCGACCTCCTGTATGTAGTGCCTCACAACCTAGAGGTCCCGGGTTCGAATCCTGGTATTGGCTTGGATGTTTGTGTCGTCATGGTCGAGAAGACCGGCATTAAGTCTGTTGGAGGATTGATACGCTGACCAAGTGTCACTCCAAATTCGGAATGTGTCATGCAAGACGACAGTCTGCAGTCGTTTCGATAGGCCCAGTCACTCAATGGGCTGTAGAGCCATGGAAAAAAAAATTATAAAAAAAACGTTTCGTCATGTTTTTATGCCATCATGTTTTTTTCTCCGTGTAGAGAAAAATAATACTGAAAATTATTCCTAGGCAAGTAAAATTAAGAGAAATTTATTTAAAAAATGTATGGAAAGAAAATAAAAGTAACTACCCTAGCGTCAAAACAGAAAATCCAATATTAAATTGTAAGATACCCAAGGAGGAATGCAGACGCCGCCGGCATCTGTCGACAGCAAAATAAAATGATAAAAACACAGTAATCGATAGTGACGTCCTTTCAACCGGCTGATATATTTGCGAGAATCCGGAAGAATTTAGACAATGGTGACCAGCAAGCAGCAGCCAGCGACCATTCCTGTTGATGAAGGCAGGCCTTTGTTCAGGCAACGTCTAATAGCTACGGGTTTCCTGGGTCACGCCCAGACAATGACAGGCTGGCACAGTGCCTGGGGGAACGCTCCCCGTCATCCAAACTAGGAAATACGCATTTCCCTTGGTTTATGCGTGTAACACGAGGAAGACGCCGGGCGGAGCTAAAATACCCCATAGAAATCGGACGAGAAATGTCGCAATGTAGCAAACGGCTACAGACAGATCCTTTCACAACTGCCATAGGCATGACAATGACGATTTAAAAATGTTTCCTCCATAATAATGCTTTATTCTAGTTTCAACTTGTAATCACACTAATTGATTAAAATCTTTGTATTTATACTGGTTAAAATAAATAAAAATATATTTTTTTAACGCAGGTTTTTCAGAATGGGCGCCAGTGGCTTACTTTCCCGACTAAACTACAAGTCATTCAGATTACGTCACGGTGACGTCACGGACTCTGACAAAGAGCATGATCTCTAGATCTCTAGTTATTGCAATGTCAGGGCTCGGAGCGTGACTATTATCCCCACCCATTAAGGACCAACTCTCTCGTAACTCCATAAGCAGCAACCCTAAATCAGCGCTACCTGAACCCCGTAATATTTACCTTAATGCAGCAAAAGAGAAATTAAAAAAGAAATATGTGTTTACACAGTCAGTAACATTTTCACAAATCTGATGTACAAATATAAATTTATGCGGAAGATTAACAAAAGAGGCAAAGTTGTAAAGCCAATATTACAAATTATATACTACCTAAAACAGTCTCACAAAATTATTAGGTAACAAGTTGATTTTTTTTCATCATCTGATAAACTATACTCAGTCTGATACCGCTATAAAAATCAATTAATTTCTCAAAAAAAGGTAAAAATAAATACACCTTTTGGTTCGCAAATGTAGGATAAAAATATATAGGGTTTATCCTTGGGTCGAACTTCTGAAAATTTAATATTTTCTATATCCTTAAATCGAAAGAAATATACATAAATGAAATGCAGTCCCTATAAATCAACTTCAGTAAATTATAAAAAAAAATTATTGCCCTGTTGAAGAAAATTATAAGAAAACTAATTAAAAATGATAAAATTTTTAAGTTTTCTGCACGTAGTTTTAGATGGTTGAATAAATACTGCATATATTTTGATTGATTGATTTATTTTTATTAGTTCTTAGAGTGTTATGACGCAACCCTCCATTCTAACATATCTTGCGAGAGACTTTTCATTTCCGCATTACTACCACATCTCACATCCTCCCTAATCTTCCTTGATCTCCCTCTTCTGTTCTTACCCAACACATTTTCCTCTAATGCTAAATTTTACAAGACCCTCGTGTCTTGGAACGTAGCCTATTAACGTATCCCTTCCCTTGTTCATTTTTCCCCATATTCTGCTTTTAACTTCCTCGTAAGTGATTCTATCCACCCATCTCATTCTCCTATGGCATCAGATTTCAAAGGCTTCTATTTTTTTCTTTCTGTAACTACTATCGCTCAAATTTCGCACCCATAGATTGTCGCAATCCATTCGAGCAATTTAAGCATTTATTTCCCAATATTCACACTGATATTACCCGTAAGAAAATTCCTACCAATGCTATCCTACTCTAGTTATTATGATGCCCAGGTAGCAGAGTTACTTAACATCCTTTAAAATATCCCTGCCCAACTTAACGCCAATGCCACACTCCATTACCTTTGTTTTTCCTCTATTATTCCTCATATTAAACTCCTTTTTCCAGGGCCACGTTCAACCAAGTGTTTCTCTGACTCCCTTAATACTACAATTCATCGGCAAAGCGTAAGGATTTTATTTTTCTTCCCAGTCGCTGTTCAATATTTAAGTTAAAAGCATGAGCGATAGACTGCATCACCCTTTTCTCACATCTTTTTGGATTTCTACCTCTTTTATTAATCTTCAATTCTAATTACTGCTGGCTTCCTTTGGTAGAGGTTGTGTATAAAATTTTTGTATCGATATTTTTTTATACTACGTACGAATTTGATCAATTTCGTCATACATGGAGCAAGTAATATATATGTTTCAACGAATTGTAGAAATGTTGTAATGTTATTTAAAATTATAATAAATTTTTTTATGTTAATACTCCGCTTATACCAGCGATCATGAACAACTGACTCACCCTCTGCTTTACTCCGTCGTTTACGATCTCTGGCAGTGATTCTATACTTATTTTCACAGTAAAACAGAGCTATTTACACCCCAGAACGTAACGCGCATTAAATGGAGATTATTTAAGATCTACTACACTCGCGCTTTGTAAAATTTATTCCTCCTTTATTTATTTATTAATTAACCAATTTATCTCTATTTGTTATTTAATCAGCCTTTTTCCGCAGTATTTCTTTTAAGTTCGCAGTACGGTCTTATATTTGATGTTCATTTGAGTATAATATTTACTCCCATATTTAATTTTTGCCATTACCCTTGAACCTTTCAGATGATGATGGTCGGTCGTCTGTTGAATTCGAATTCATAAAATCTCTTAAGGTGTGTTTCAGTGTTTATGGAACTTCCCCCCAGTTATGACGCACGCTCATCAAACTTAACCCACATTTTCCTTCTTTTCCCTAAAACTGTTAGCGATTATTTCCAAAGTTACAATCAGTTGCTCAATTAACACGCTCCCCAAAATCAATGTTTGCACAGACGCGGAGCGCACATTAGTCTTAATGCGGGGACACTAATTAAGTTCAGTGAATCAAGGTTTATCGCATTCCGCTGTCACAAAAGGCACTTTGGTATTAAGCTGGTTATTAACGTTTGCGTAGGATTAGCTCAGAAGATCCATATGAAGGTATTACAACTCCGGGTAATGCTCTGCTCCGTCAGACACTTTAGAAAGAGAAATTAATTCAGACGTAACTCAACTTAACTCAACTTAATTGGCGGTGAAAGGGGGGGGAGGGTGAAAGAAGAATACTTGGAAAGTAACGGGATTTGTAATTGGTCAAATACTCGTAGAGGTAGTCTAGTCAAACAATAAATAATTAATATCATAAACACAAGAAACGGTTACGAATAATAATCGGAAGAGCTGAAAAAGTGATCCAGGACTCAAGACTGATTGAATTAATATTTTTAGCATGCTACAAACCAGTATAATACAATAATACCGTCCAAAGGAGAAAAGAACAAAGTCTAAAAATATGCTTCTGAGAAATAAAGGGATCAATTATTTTTTGTGCTACGACATTAACATAAATCCCTTATCCCTTTGAATATGGTTTTATCCGTACCAAAGAAATATGAATTTTTCTTTATAAATAAATTATAATACATTTATCCCTGAAATATTTTCAAAAATCGAAAATTTTTACTTAACTGCCTTTTCTACTATGGACACAGGAAACACTACTAAAGTTCTCCATAGTACCAGACGTTACAGTTAGTTGTATTTCCAAATTCTTCTAGTGATATTCAATTTTATATACAACTTAGAAGCCCATCGTATTTTCAGTTCCTTCTATAGTGTAAAATTTTGAAATCCTCAATTATTCTCTTTTCTACAACTCCTAATTTTTCTTAATATTCATACTTACAATAACACTAAGTAATTTTCTAATTTTTGCAAAAGCCTTCCTTGCCTTTGCTATCCTACTGCAGTTATTACGCTTCCCAAGCAAAAGAATTCCTCAAATTCCGTCAAAATATCCCTTCCCAATCTAACACCCTTTGTTATTCCACTGTTTCCCATACTACACTCCATTACATTGTTAATCCTCATATTGAACTCTTTCTCCAGGACTACGTTCATGACATTTATTCTCCAAGTAGAGAGTTTTATTTGGGCTAGACACGAAACGATGGCCTTCCCTTATAAGTTTACTCGAGTTAAACATTTATTTACTAAAAAATAATTTTTTGCAAAATTAATAAATGTATCATAACTTAATGGCACCAAGAAGGGTAACGAAATGTCGCCAGTTTGATATTTTTTACTAGAGTTATTTTTCAAGCTTAAGTTATTTTTGTGACATTATGGGAAACGTGTGAACCTTTTTTTACTGTCTTAAAACGTATTCTCATATATTATAAGTACTATTACGGTTTAAATATAACTGAACATAAATTAATTTAGTATTTGTAATGTTGACTTTTAATTTTTATATACAATGTGTTGAAAAGGCTTGCGTTGTTTAAAACCTTAGAACACTGTACTGCAATTGTAAGAATAATTTTTCTAAAGCCTGATCAAACGAAAAAAAATGCTACTGCTCGTCGAAAAATAAACCCCACTTTAAAAAGAAAAGGCCCGGGATCCTATGAAAGGACGACAACGCTGTACTGCAGAGTTACAGATTGTAAGTAAATCATTCAGTAAATGGAAATTGGAATAAATGCTTGCCAACCTAAATGGTAAGCAAATGTGTTGATTAAATATTTGTTGCATTCAGCGGTCGGATTAATAATGGATTGCCTGTTATTAATATTAAATGAGTGCATCAGATTAACACTAAAATTGAACTTGTAGCTTTAAAGAGGAACATGTGCACGACTAGTCCGCCATTAAACATTCTGCACTTTTTCGTCTTCACACAGGACCCTGCTACAAAATAGTTTCCACTACTGCATGGTTGGGACATTTTTAAAATATTTTTCCAAATATATGTCAAGAAAATTTGTTTAATTTAAATAATTAACAAGGGTTTAAATTCCTCTCGATTAGAACTTATGATTGGTGTCATATTTTCATCATTATATACGAATTTTAATATAATTCTAAGCTTGGTTAGAAACTTCTTGAGGAAACCAGCCGGATGTGGCTGTCCTAGAAATTAAACCGACAGAGAGCAACCAAAGCGTCGAGCTACCGGATGACGTCCACTGTTTTTAGGTCGTGTTAGGTTTCAATGAGGTGTTGGCATAAACCTCGTTGAAACCAGATTTTAAGGGCCCACAGAGATATTCAGTCTGTTTGAGATTCCCGGTGGTAACTGGGCACTAACTGCCCAGTATTATTTTCTTTTTACATTTAACAACCACGTTACCAAATATTTTCAATTTTCTTTTTTAATTTATTTACCTTCCGATCACCGAAGAAAAACCGTCAAATTCTTATCTTTGACTTATTCTAATTAGTTTTTGCGCCTTGGTTGAAACAAAATACCGTATTACCATAGTACGTCGTTATATTTCTCCACGTTTTAGGAATTTTATATAATGGGAATGATCTAGTCTTATTAGATCGTTTAGTAAACCAAATCTATATATATTAATTTTCATTTAAAATTTAAAAAAATTGGATACATTCTAATAGTTTGTGTTTCTAAATCTGTAGATGATTATGGCATATGCCGAAAGTTCCTGCTAAAATTGAATAAAACTGAAATAAAAATTAATATATTGTGGTTAGTATTGGCTCTTTGAAACTAAATATTGTTGCGACTTTAAATAAAGCAATTTATTGCGTATAAAAAAACATTTATTTGCCAGTCTAAGCTCAGAGGACGTGGAACTTCCCTCTTCCCAGGATTATCCGCAGTTAAATTTAGGTCGCAAACCGGTGCGTTACTCGGAAATATGGATTTGCGGCTTACCAATCACTTGAAGTAATATCTGGAGCTGATAGAGCCAGGTGAAGTCCTTTAGGCCACCATTTAAAACCCATCTCTAATCTCGCAGCAGATCGCTATCCGCTATCTTCTGAGATCAACTCGTTGATGATTGGTCATCAACCTCACGTGACCCGCAGTCACCCAATACTTTTCACCAATCCGTGGTCATCATGGAATATTCCAAAACAAGGGTGACATTCCAAAGGGAACAATTTTAGCGGCGTCAGGGTTTTTTTTACTGTATATCCATGTTCCCAGCTAAATTTTAGTTTAAAATAAAATGTGCAAATAAGCACACCATAAAATAGTTTTGGTCCATTAAATGTTTGACTGATAAAACTGAGGAATTGTAACATTAGCGTATGAGGTAAAAAACGAAATACTTAAAAAAAGAGTAATTTAAAAAATCGAATAATTTAAAAAATCGAGTCATTTAAAAATCGAGTCATTTAAAAAATCGAGTCATTTATGAAATTGATTCAATTAAAAAATAGAGTAATTTCAAAAATCGAATCATTCAAAAATCAAGACATTTAAGAAAGTAAATCATTTAAAAATAACTAATTTTAAAAATACATGTCAATTAAGTCTTTTAAGAAGATAAGTATTTTAATAAGAAAAGTCTTTTAAAAAAATTAGTCTTTTTAAAAATAAGTCTTTTTAAAAATAAGTCTTTTAAAAAATAAGTCATTTAAAAAAATGAGTAATTTAAAAATGGAGTCTTTTAAAAAGCGGTCATTTAAAAACCTGTCATTTAAAAACCACTTATTTGAAAACCACTCATTTGAAAATGAATCATTTAAAAATAACTAATTTTAAAAATACATGTCAATTAAAAAAATAGGTATTTTAAGAAGATAAGTATTTTAATAAGAAAAGTCTTTTAAAAAATTAGTCTTTTTAAAAATAAGTCTTTTAAAAAATAAGTCATTTAAAAAAATGAGTAATTTAAAAATGGAGTCTTTTGAAAAGCGGTCATTTAAAAACCTGTCATTTAAAAACCACTTATTTGAAAACCACTCATTTGAAAATGAATCATTTAAAAATAACTAATTTAAAAATACATGCCAATTAAAAAAATAGGTCTTTTAAGAAGATAAGTATTTTAATAAGATAAGTATTTAAATAAGAAATGTCTTTTAAAAAAATAGTCTTTTTAAAAATAAGTCTTTTTAAAAATAAGTCTTTTAAAAAATAAGTCATTTAAAAAAATGAGTAATTTAAAAATGGAGTCTTTTAAAAAGCGGTCATTTAAAAACCACTTATTTGAAAACCACTCATTTGAAAATGAAACATTTTGAAATTTACAAATTTCTTGAAGACATTATTAGATCAATTTACTTCACCCTTTCTCCATTTAACACTATGACTTGAATATTTTGATAGTATTGATTAGTTATATTCTAGAGCTCCTCTGTAAATGATAGAAGAATGTGTCATGTTGTTCTTTTGTTGGTTGCTATGGTTCTTTATTAAGAATATTTCGTGCGAGTACCTAAAAATTACTGTAATGAAATTTTGGGTAATCTTAATGTGTGTGGGGCCGAGAAATTGATTGAAACTAGCTCCAAAATGCAAAAGTGTGAATATGTGATAAGAATGAGTCACATTTCGGTGGTACGTTGGCGTTACTAACGCAAGACTTATTTTGCAGTACGTACTTGTTTCTCGAGTATCATTAATAATTCTCTCGAAACAAATAGACGAACGAGCAGCTTGTTTGTCTCCCGGTATCGCATTTTAAGACTGCGAGTTAGCAGTTAATCAGCGAGCGAGGTAAGCAAGCTTAGCTGAAAGATGACAAACACGCCGTGTCTTCCTTCACCGAGCTCAGTTTTGCATGAAACAAACTGTCGCAGCAGTTTGGAAATACCGAAGAAGAGGAAGGAGCGAGCCGTTTTCCCAGTGAGGAAGCTTCAAAGGCTTCAAGTCGCCGTTTGGCAAGTGCTATTGCGTTGGCTCGGAAACTTGCACTGCTTGTGATATACGCTTTCGCTAATAGTCCAACTTTGTAAAGTTTACATTACTCTGCTGCTGCTGCTGCTGCTGCCTCCTGCCGTCGTCGTCTTTCCTTCGTTCGTTCGTTCGTTCAGGAGGTCGTTATAGAAACTTTGCATCCGGCTCCTCCACTCGCTCGCTCTCTTACTGTTTACAAGGCTCACAAAAAAAACATACAAATTATTCAACGACTATCAACATCAATTTTAACAGGTTGGACGCTCCGACGCTGAGCTCTGATAAAAAACCACCTTAAAAAACAATTAGGCAATTCACTCAATCAGTAGTCAGAGATCACGGAGATTGGGATTAAGACTGCTGCAGGAGAATCATTATTATTATTATTATTCAATCCATTAGTCCTCGGTTGAGGAAATAGGATACGTCAAATATAATATTACAAGAAACATACAAAATTTTACAACTAAGAATTGACAAGAAAGGAAAGATAAAATTCAATCTTCAATTTTCAGTCGACGTCACGTATCAATCCAAATTCAGCATCCGTCGTGTAGGATAACAGTGCGCAGAGTCGACCCGGTATGCCAAGGCCCTGAATGGGCTGTAGAGTCAAGGATGAAGTACTCTGGCATTATCTTCAATTATAATTAAAATAATGATGTCAGCAAACAATTTAATACAGTTAAATCAGAAGAATAGTTCTGATGTTGTAATGGCTTATTATTTACTAAGTTGATATTAATGAATGGATACCCAATTTCAACCTTCACATATTGGTATAATGTTAAACAATTCAATGTCAGTCATATATTCCTCTCAAGGGCTTTTTTTTGGGGAGGTTAACAGGCTACATGAGGGTGATCCTGAAACAGGCAACTCCCATTTAATAGCATAGGAAGGGAAATGAAAAGGGGGGATGCGGAAGGTAGAGCAAGGTAGCCAAGGCTTTCGGCTCAATGAGAAATATATTATAAGAAAACAGGATTTATATTTACATACAAGAAACCATTTCCATGTTTTAATTTCTCAAGAATTATAAATTTATAATACATAAAATTTGACAACTTTCAGACTTTATTTATCAAGCATTTTCCGAAAAGAAGGAAACAACGATTCGGTACTCATTGTTGTAATAATATAGTCTGGAAGTGGGTTAAAAAATTATTATTACAAAAGTCAGACGTAAAATTATAACCTTTAGTTACAAATTTAATACAGCTCATATGATTTGTACCTCTATATTTTGTATCAGTAGTAATTCAAATAAATGCAAACAATAAATTACGTCAAGGCCAAAAATCTTAAACTCTCAAAAAAACTTTTTTTTTCGGGTGGTGTGAGAGGGTGATTTAATAAATAGTAACTCCGTCTGAATGCCATAAGAAGAAAATTTGAAACGTGGAGACGTGGCGGGAAGAAGAAGGTTGATGAGGTTTAGCTTGTGTCGTGGACTGCAGTTTAAGGATCCTACCCGGAAGGATTCAAAGTCGAACATTTGTCTCACGTCCCTGTAAAAAACTATACGCAAACATACTATCCGAAATTGCTAACAAATTAATTCACCCTAAAAATATATTATTGATAAATAACGGCAGTTTATAATTGTTTTAAAAAAATACGGCCCTTCCAATATGGCGGTAAACGTGGATTACTCTACTTGTGTTAAGATTAGACCTCCAAGAACACTTGTTCAAAATTTGGTCAACATTGTTCCATCCGTTAAAGATAGCATGATGACGACTGTTTTACCCCCTTTCAACCCCTGTTAGGGAATGAACTAAACTTGAATTACATTTTTGTCGTCAGAATTAAACTCAGCGGCCCACATCACACCGGATTATATCCCAATCACAATTGTTTTCTGGTTACTTCTATGTTTTACACCTCCACCCCCACACCTGAGAATATTTCCCTTAAGTTATGGATAGGGTTAGACTCACTATCAAATTAATTGATCCGAGAATGTGATAAAATAACTGGCCGTCTTTTCTTATTTAAAATTTCCACCCCCTCCATCTCCTACTCCAGGGGTGGAAGCCGAGTCTTACCCAGACATTGCTGACTTCCGAGTCGCAAAGAACACGTGTACCAAATTTGGCCCACTATTTTATATTTGTAAGTGGAACATACTGTAACATGAAAAGTTACGATGAACAATGCAGGCCAGCTTGCGAGTTGCAATTGTTGAGGAACTGACGCAAACCGGGCCAACAATGTGGTCTGGCGAGACGTTGGCAGTCGTCATGGGGTGATTGGAGAAGCAGGTTGTGTCGGCGGGACGACGAGAGAATGACCACGCCCTGCAGATATAATTTTTTTCATGCTCTGATTGAAATTAAAACTATTAAAATCAATGTTTGGTATTTTTATGAAAAATACCTGGCGCCCTAAAGGAATTAAGAAATCCTCGAATACAGAGGAACGACGGATGTGCTTTAATACATACAAAGAAACGCAAAGACACACATACAGGCAATTATTTTTTGTAGAGATAATACATCATAATTTTTTTGCATTCAAAATTAATGTTTATTTGCCGGAAGAAGTCCACAAAGATGGATGAAACGTTCCTTTTATAATAAATAAATGTTAGTTAAACTTGTTTGCCGACATACTTGGCCCATATTTTATTTATTTTATTTAATTAGACAGGAAATAATACTATAAATGTACAAAATTTATTTATAAAGAGTTGTAAACCTCTGAACAGATAGAGCGTATTATTCGCTGAAAGAGTTCGTAGACAAGAGGAGTAAAACAGTTTTCCCTGGTTTCCTATCAAGTCCACTAAAATTTAACTGCCTGATCCGTCGACTGAAAATTGATAACTTATATTTTTACCGTTATAATTTTTAGCTTTAAAGTTTTATTTATTTTTTGCAACATTGTATTTGACGTATCATATTTCATCGACTGAGAAGTAATCGATTAATAATAAATGTAATATGTCAAAAAATTTATTTTTTACAATTAATATTTGTCTGTTAGTCAATAATCACAAATGTATGTTCCGATATCCAAAATGGTGACTGGAAAATTTTGAAGACGTTTCGTTACTTGACTAAAGCACAGAGGAGTGAATGTTTCTCTTTGGTTAGAGGTTTTCCGCATATATACGCTATTAAATTATCAACGTAAACGATAATATGGTATTTAAAATGTGTGTTGAATTGCTTATGGAATATTGAAGTGTTCAAAAGCCGAGAGGTTAATGTTAAATGTGTTTCACCTGGTTCACAAGCACCGGAAAAGTAACGACGTACCTGCAAATTAGACTGATAAACTACCGTGTGCGTAATTCAGCGGTGAAAAAGAAAAGAAGAAAAAAGTGGTGTATGGAAAATAATATGCGGCTGGTATTTCGATATACTGGAAGAAGGCCAAACAAGCTTCGTACGTATTGTTCGCGGACAATGGTTCCGCGGGAGCACAATTTGCGACCCTAGTAACCACGAAACACAATAGCCTTTGTTGAAGGAAGGAACACCTAGCAGTGCAGAAGCCGCCTCCTTACGAAGCGCCAAGATTCTTAACACTCTGTCTCAGGACAGAAACAAAAATAGTTACGTCACTTCATACAACGTCCTGACCCCCAAATTCTGAAATACGTTTCCAACCTTATAACCTCCAAATTTCATAATTATAACAATTTTCTGTTAAAACGACGAATCCCCGTGACATCGTAATTGTAATCCAGGCCAACCAATTATATACGACTCCAGATAGGGTAATTGTAAGTGGTTTATCTACAGTCGAAGGCGTAAAATTCGTTAGACAGCATCCACTTTCCTATTGATAAGAAGATGATTAGAATAGGTGCTATAGGAGAATAAGATGGGTAGATGATAGAATCACTAACGAGGAACTTCTAAGCGGAATAGGGAAAGAGCAAACAATATGGACGACACTGAACAATAGAAGGGATAGATTTGCAGGTCACGTTTCAACACACGAGGTTCTGGTAAAATTAGCATTAGAGAATTGGCAAACCCAACGGTATCAGTAGTAGGGGAGTCAGAAGAAGATTTAAATACGATAATAAATAGCGTGAACGTGGTCCTTGACAATGTTCAATATGAAAATTAATGCAGGATGAAATAAGGCATCAAAATTACGTGGCTTTAATTAAAGGCGTTACACTGTAATTGGCTTATCGACAGTCGAAGGCTTAAGGCTAGTTAGACTGTATCCACTACCCTATTGATGAGTAGATGAATAGAGAAGTCTTTGAAATGAGGTGCGGAGAATAATATGAGTAGATAGAGTCATTAACGAGGAAGTTGTAAGCAGAATTGGGGAAGAGTGAACAATATGGAGGACATTGAACAATAGAAGGGATTGATTAATAGGCCACGTTTCAACACTTGAGGGTCTCGTAAAATTAGCATTAGAGAATTGGTAAACCCATCGGTTTGTCAATGATATTGTAGTATTAGGAGAGTCAGAAGAAGACTTTGAAACCATAATAAATGGCATGAGTGTTGACCTGGAGAAAGAGTTTAATACAAGCATTAATAGAGGGAAAACAAAGGTAATGGAGTGTAGTATGGGAAGCAGTGAAATAACAAAGGCTGTTACATTGGTAAGGGATATTTTGACGGAAGTTACGTAATAACTAGGGATAGTAGAAGTATACTAGATATAGTGTGGTAGCACAGGCAAGAAAATATTAGGGTATCATTGCTAAAAATGCTGATTTAGTGTCTGGCGTTATATAGGAGCTAAACGTGGACGAAAGGAGTTGAAGAAAGGAAGGGAATAAAAACCCTTAAAATGTGGTGCTGTAGGAGAATGAGATGAGTGGTTAGAATCACTAACGAGGAAATTATAAACAGAATAGGGAAACTCTTTCTCCATGACCACGTTCTTGCCATTTCCAAGCCTTCTACGTACTCTCCTAATACTACAATATCAACGGAAAAATACAAAGCTTTTATTATTTAGTATAATTTTACTCCACACTCCGTTTCACCTTTATTCATATTAGTTAAATAGACTGCATCCTTACTCCTTTCTTGATTTTTGATTTCTTTTCTCGATCTTCATTTCTAATTACCACTGCCTGTCTTCTGTACAGAGTATGTATAAACCTTCTTTACGGATATTTTATTCCTGTGCTCTCCAAAATCCTTAACAGTGTTCCAGTTCACATTATCAAACTCTTTTTTTTAAAATTTACAAATTCCATGAACCTCGGCCTGATTTTTTCTTATTCTGTCTTCTAAAATTAGACGCAAAGTCAACATTGTTTCACTTTTCGCTCCCTACATTCTTCCTAAAAACTCTCGATCTAGTAGACGTTCTTATTTTCTGCATAAGGTTAACACATATTATGTGTAAAAATTCAGGGTTACCGATTATCTTCAGAAATTCAAAAACCTCGTTTATAATTCCTTCCACATTTATTTCATCGCTCAATTTAATTGCTAATCACAAACGAGATAGTTCTAAACGGAATATTTTCTACACTTGGTTAACATATATATTTTCTACATTAGGTTAACATATTCGTTACATATTTTATGTGTAAAAAGTCAGGATTACCGATTTTCTTCAAAAACTCAAAAAATTTGTTTATAATTCCTTCCATACGTATTTCATCGCTCAATTTAATTGCTAAACCCAAACGAGATAGTTCTAAACAGAATATTTCTTACACTAGGTTAACATATATATTTTTTACATTAGGTTAAAATATTCGTTACACATTTTATGTGTAAAAATTCAGGATTACCAATTTTCCTCAATAACTCAAAATATTTGTTTATAATTCCTTCCATACGTATTTCATCGCTCAATTTAATTGCTAAACCCAACCCAGATAGTTATAAACAGAATATTTTCTACAATACGTTAACATATATTTTTTACATTAGGTTAACATATTCGTAACACATTTTATGTGTAAAAATTCATGGTTATTGATTTTCTTCAAAAACTCAAAATATTTGTTTATAATTCGTACCATAAGTATTTCATCTCTCAATTTAATTGCTAACCCCAAGCGAGAAAGCGGAAAAGCGAACAATATGGAGGACGTTGACTAAGAGAAAGGATAGATTAATAAGACCACGTTTTAAGACACGAGGGTCTTGTAAAATTAGCATTATAGGGAAGTGTGTGTTTGGATAAGAACAGAAGAGGGAGGCCAAGGTGGGAATACGCTAAGTATATTAGGGAGGATGTGGCTTGTGCTAATTATAAGTAAATGAAAAGGCTTGCGCGAGATATGTTAAGATGGAGGGTTGCGTCAGACCAGTCTTAGGACTGAAGGCCAAAACAACAACAACTTTAAAATACTTTTCAATGCATTAGTCTTATATTTGAATAGATAATACATTATTTTGTGATGATAATGGCTAATGTTGCTGAAAGCTTCTGAAAAATAAAAGTATTGTGACTGTTAATTGGTTTTAATTACTTGTGGAAATCCATTATTTTCAGGATACGTTACCTTGTCTTGCACATATTAGGTATTCCGTGATTAAGGCTAGAAAGATGTTTCGTTGAAAGGAAACTCTCATTATGGACGGAAGCCGCGGCCATTGTTTGAAGTAATAATGAAAACCGTTTCCCGGGAAAACGTCGTGAAGCCACTACTAAGAGGAAAAGCTTAAAATTTGTCGAGGTATGCAGAATGGATCGCGTGGCTGTTTCTGTTCTTGAGCACTGGCTAAATTCCCCGTCGCACGCCATACGTCGGGAACAAGGCTACGATTCCCGGTATCGGTCGCTCGGCAGCAGGATATTCTGGTATCTGAAGAAATCCTTCTGCTGCTTGCTGGCAGCCGACGAGGTGGAGACCCACGCGAGCGCTCTCAACCCTCACGCCTCTGACGTCACCCAGACCGAGAGTACCGAGATAAAAACGTTTGAACTGTGAACGGCAATTTCTAACACAAACAAAGAAAAAATTTTTTGCTAAGGCGAGTGACTTCATGAGAACTGTAAAAGCTAAATTATGTCAAAGAGACTCTTTAACATATTAAATTGACGTTATATCGGTGCGCTTGTTTGACAGTGAAATTGCTCCTTGTGCGCGTGCGTCTGTGGGGACAGAAGGGGAAAAAAAAATTCGTGCGGCAGTGAAAATATTTAACCGAACCGCAAAACGTGGGATTGTTGAAACGGACCAAGGCCGGCCATGTCGTCCCGAAAATGTCACAGTTCAGGGCGTCGGCGTCGCCCTGGTCCAATGTTGTTAGATAATTGATATTGGAAACGGCAACACCGCAGAAACTCTCACACGCCCAGTTTCCTTCCTGCCCTTGAAGAAATAAGGAGTGTGATGCTTGTGCCTGAGAAGAAAAAGTGTATATTTAACATCTAAATATCCAACATAAAAGAATGGAATTGTACAACCTATAAATAAACATTTTGACCGTTCTGGATACCCTAAAAAATATTTCATTTCCTGTGTATAATTGTTTTATTGCTTTGGTATTATTATTATTACTTTTACTATTATTATTACTATTAGAATAATTTCTATTACTATTATAATTATTATTAATATTATTAGGAGAAAGGTCGGCAAAGTGGCCACTATAAGGAAAATTGTATTTATATCTCAGGTAAAAGTAATGCTGTTTTAGTGGTATTCAGTCCTAAGACCGGTCTGATTCACCCCTACATGCTAATCTATTCAGCGCAAGTATTTTCATTTCCGCATAACTGCAACATTTAACGTCCTCCCTAAACTTAATAGTGTATTTCATCCTTTTCCTCCATCTCTTGTTCTTACCCCCACACACTTCCCTCTAATGCTAATTTTACAAGACCCACGTGTCTTAAAACTTGGTTTATTAATCTATCCCTCCTGTTGGTCAACGTCCTCCATTTTATTCTCTCTTCCCCTATCCTGCTTAGAACTTTCTCGTTAGTGATTTTATCCGCCCATTTTATTTTCAGCGTTCTCCTATAGCAGCACGTTTCAAAGGCTTCTATTCTTTTCCTTTCGGCAACTCCTACCGTCCAAGTTTCGCATCCATATAACTCCACACTCCATACAAACGTTTGTAGCAATGGTTTCTTGTAATATTGGTATGTATGACCCTCTTTCTTTTTCTCGAAATCGTTCCTTGCCTCTGGTATACTACTGTAGTTATTATGGAGCCCAATTAGCATAATTCCTTAGCCTCTTTCAAAATATATGTTCCCAATCTAACGCCGTTTGTTTTTCCACTGTTTCATATATTACACTTCATTACCTCGGCTTTCTTCTCTATTAATCAATCCTTATATTGAATACTTTCTCCTCGACCACGTTAATATTATTTATTATGGTTTCCATGTTTTTTTCTGACTTGCCTGATGCTAAAATATCATTGGAAAATCGTAGGGTTTTTATTTCTTTTCCATGCAGTATGATTCTTTCTCCATTCTCATAATTACCTTTCTTCATCGCGTGTTCTATATATACTTTAAACATTACGGCGACAGACTGCATCCTTGTCTTATTCATCGGAAAACTGTAGGGATTTTATTTCTTAAATAAAATATTATATTTTGGACAAACGTATCTGTAAATTTTTTGAATAATACGAGGTTAAAAAATAAGGAATTAATTTTTGGTATGAATTTATTTTTCTCCTTTTGCATTTTACATGAATCGACGTAAGCAATGATGTAGAAATAATCTGGAATTACTGTAATATTGTGATTGGATTTATTTTTTCAATAATAATAGTCTTGTACTATGATAGCTACGACCCGTTTAAAATTTACATAACTCATGATTATGAGGATTACATGATTGAAGTATCCCGACTGTGGGGGATTAAAGGTAAAGTGACGTCACTAATGCGTCATCTTTGTTGCTGTAAATGAAACGCTATATACATGATTTTGTACTGCATATTACACGCATAGGACTCAAGTAACAGTAAGTTAGATATATAATTTTTGGCTAAAAAGTGGAACAATGATCACCGGAAAAGTATACGTAACGACCTGGCCCATCCCGCTCCGAACAAGCCATGCCCAATTACTAGCGGAAAGGTACCTAACATTTTCGTAATTCGCAACCAAACTTTAACATAATATTTTTTCATTAAAATATTTTTAATTTAAAGATTTTATCAATCAAATATTTACAATTACAAAGATTTTCCATCATTATTTTAAGCTTTGAAATCAAATTCAAAGTTTATTATTAAATTATTCTAAATTTATTAGTAAGAAATTTTTTTGGACTAATCTGAAATGATAATAAAAATTATAGGCATTATTAATTATAATTTATTTCTAATTTATTAAAGAGATGATCTTCAATATTTGACGACATATATAGATGTATATAATATAACTTATTAATTGTAAAATTATTTCTTATTAAATTTAGTTACAAATTTAAAAAAGAAATATTTAATAATTCAGTTTTGACTATTATTGAGACTGATATCAAAGCCATGTGGGATGTAATACATTATTAAAAATCTTCCATATTTAATTTTTTACCTTGCAAAATATATTATTTATACAACAATAATTAAAAGCATCTTAAAAAGAATAAAAACATTCATAATCTAAGAAATAACAGAAAATCTATTACAGTTAATAAATGAGTTTGACAAATGAGGAAAGTAAGAAATAAATTAAATGTTTGTTACATTAAATTTAAAAAGATAACAATAATAATTTTGTTGAAAGAAGTAATATTTCTTTTTACTATTTTGACATAAAAAATGTTAAAATGGCCAATAAGTCGGATAAACAGCAGATGAGGTCCCAAACTAAGTGACGAAACGTCATATAATCAACTGATATAAGTAAATTTATTAATTCTTCAGACTCGTAGACCTTTTCACCGTTTATTAATATTTTTATATGACAACGGAAGGAAAAGTTTATCAACGTGGTTTACTACATTTTTATAAAAATTTTGTTTATAAAGTAATTTATAACTAATATAAATATCACGAAGTCTTATAAATTGCAATACCCAACCACAAGGAATAACGACGAAATAAATTTTAAATAAATACCTTAGTTATGTGTAGGCTGTGACGTAGCAGATTGTAAAAAATAAATATTTAAAAAAAATTAATATTCTCAACTTAATAAAAAATTATTATCATGCTTCTAATATATAAAACGATTTAGTTTAGTTTTGACAATTGTAAGATTTATTTATATTTTTAAATCCGGGTAAATTTAAAATGTGACATTTTAAGAATGGAGTGCGAAATCACCGAGAGCTGCTGCAATCCAAACAAGTCTTCCCCTTTTTAATAAAGAACATAAAAAAGTTTAAATAAATGTGAGCTGTGACTAGAGCTGCCCCAGTTTGCCGTCCCACAGGACGCTGCTTAAGAGAAAATACACACACAGACAGACGACGAACTGGATAGAATGTTGTTTTACTCTTCTGAGTGCAGGGAGAAACAATCTAATGTAGAAAACATTTCTACCCGTGTCGGAGATGGGAAAAAAGCTTTAAATGTAAAAGGTTGACTGTTATAAGTGTTTGTGTAGCGTTATCACCCTTTCAGAAGGAACGTAATAAAACCTTAACAACTTTTGTTTACAATGCAAAATTATTACCAAAGATAAAATGAAAATTATGGGTACACATATATTCATTTTATGTTAATTAAAATATATTATTATTATTATCATTATTACTTAGCTGCTATTGGGAATTTGCAATTACAAAAAGTTTACACTAAGGAAGAATTGTGAGCTGTAGTTTTTGATCTGAAAAATACAAGAAAGGAGTCACACAAAAATCACTTCACTACACTTCACTATTATCACTTAACTAATTCTAAAAAGAAGTACTACTCACTTAAGTTTTCTTAGCCTATTCCTAAGCTGATTTACGCTACCCGGAAAAGTCGTCAATATTTCTGCAGCCAAGGAATCCAATCGCGTATTGACCTATTTACAAATGAAAATTATCTTACGTCTGTGCGTTGCTCTTTTTCTTTAATTTTGAACGAGTGGTCATTTTTAGATGTGAAAGTGTTCTGAATGTTTTTCACTAATTTGGTGCAGGTTCCTGCCACTTTGCTTACAATCTGCGGCATATATAGTCTCGTGGGGAGAGTTTAAATATTTTCATATATAGGCCGTCGCTGTGCCTCCTCTTCAAGCGGGGTATTTCCCTATGCAATGTAGACCGCACTCCAAAGGGGCGCTTTATGGTGGACTCTCATATACTAACGTTGCCGTTCGCCGCTGCATGTTGAAGCCCGCTTCTGAGGCCTAACAAGAGTTGAGTCCCCAGTCGTCCCGTTTTTTCTTGCCGTAGTATGGCGTAGCACAGCTGTGGTCTGCTTTTTTTCTTGGTTTCATTAAATAAACAATTGTTTGTTTTATTAAATCACGACATAAATTGTTTTTTATAATAAACTGTTCAAACGTACGTGCGTTTTGTTATATTTAAGGAAGACCACGGTAGGAAATTCGAGCTTCTTCGCAATAATTATCGAGGGTGGAAAGATCTCAACGTCTACTGCTACATTTTAAAAAGGGTCCCAGCACAATTACTTCGTACCAAGTTTATCCTTGAGCACTATAACATGAATAATATTTTGCTCATCTACGAGTTTAAACGCGTGCATTCAGGCTCGGAGTGGAGAATACACAACAAAGCAGTTAGGTAATTATGCGCAGTCTATGGTTTGTTGTTCCCTCCTAAATTGTTGAGCGTGGTGACGCGCCAGTCACAGCTTCCGTGCGAACCCAGAGGAAGGTGTGGAAATAAATATCAGATTCAGCGGACCACTAAAACATTACGGCCAAATTTCTCTGGAGGGGCGTAGGAATATAAGTTTTTTTTTAATACACAAGTAGTAAGGTTTGGACTGGACATTTTATCGATGCATGCGTTATTTTAAGCTTATAAATATCAAGTGGGTTCTCAGGGTCAATTACTGGGGTAACAGAGGTTTTACTTTCTTTCTTGACAAACCTGTTCCACCTTCTAGGCGATTCCGAAACTTCCGCGTAGCAGAATATTCCTACTTTACTCTCAGTCTTCCTTAGTCGGGTTGTAAATGTCCCTCGGTCGACGGAAAAAGCTCTGGACCTGGTACTGCCCGATAATTAAGGAAACCCAGTTATCCTCTTCAACAATGTTTATATCTTAGCCGATCATTGTGCTAATGTGGTAGACTTCTGATTAACTTGTACTTTGTTCGATAACTTACGATTGCTACTTTCCTTCTTATTTCAGAATATGATTATAACTGTTACTTTTTTCAACTACCGGGATACACTGATTATTTAATTTCTCATTTCTTCTTATGTCCTAATCCTCTATATCAGTCTACTTCCGAGCAACACTGATCGCCTGTCTGTTTAATCGTCCTTTCAACGTCCGATCGACTCTGCATGACTTTTCACATTCTCACCTCCCAGAAAAACTTTTTTTATCCCTTCTCCAAGGGAAAACGCCACCCCACATCACATATCTCCACCAATCTTTTTTCATATTTCACCAAACGAGGGAATTTTTGCGCTGACGACGGGAAATGTGTCCTTGGGGCTTTTCCAGATCCCTAGCTCTGAAACAACCTTACTTGTATTGACGTTCATATTGATACGTTTTCTATGTGACTACTTTGCGCCTGGGATTTTCGCCTATCTCTGAATATTATTACTGAATTTCTATCGTTAAAAACGAAATAATCTACCATCGAATTGAGTTGTGTCTGCAAAGTCAACACTGTTGGGACATCGAACATCTCCTGTAAACGCTGATCAACTTCCACATAATATGTTCGCACGTTTTTTTTCTTTCCTTTCAGCGTAAGTGATGCCAATCAGACTTTATATCCACGTTATGCATCCTGGGACAATGACCACAGAACCCGTTTTTCGGGAAAAAAATTTTTGAGTAAAATTTGTGGAAATGACATGAATGATGAGATTTTTGAAAACTACTCATCAAGATGAAAACGTTGCAACGGGGTGAAAAAAATCTTGTCAATTTTTTTAAAAAAAAATAAAGAACTTTATGCTTGCAACTTACAATCATGAGCTTCAAATCTAGAATTTCCCCCCCTCCTCGAGACACTACTACTGTGCTTCAGAACTCTTTTCCATTACCGCTTAAGAGAAATTTGGCCGTACTGTTTAAGTTGGGACACCTTGTATATCATTAGGACGACTCGATGATAAAATTCAGAAACGGACTAGGGTGGGTTTCATGTGGGTTCGAAACTAAATGGTAACCACTCGGTGATAGGAGATAAAGGGCTAGACTTGGGCTTACATGACCTGGCCAGAAATAAGGGACCGGCTAATATACCAATTTTTTTCTCTCTAAAAACGACCATAATTACAAAATAAAGGGAAAGGATCAAAGAATGGAGGCGGGAAAATATTTCTTCGTTAACAGGGTGATAAGGGACTGGAATGCAAGCGTACTAGAGGCTTTCCCTAAGAATTCAAATGTTTTTTTTAAAAAAAAGTCAGGAAGACGGGAAAATTTAGGTGCCTTTTTTAAAATTGTACTTTCAAATTATTTTCTGTAATTTATCTTTGTTCTTTTAGTTTATCAACAATTAATCTTTTCGCTTTAATTTTATCAACAAAACTGCCACCGGACAAATTGCCACCTAAAGTAATAATAAATATAATATAATAACATTACGCTCGACGTTTCAAATTTTGTCCATGAAACGTAAACTCTGATATAAATGGCTTAAAGACGCGTTTAATACCACCACTGATGTCATAAACTCCCAACCCCTCCGTCTCCAAAAATCGCTGACAATTATCACTAATTTCTGATTGCATTATTAAAACAAAAATTTTATATTCATAACTTAGCATGGAGGGGTGTTGGGGGGGGGGCATCAGGCAAGTCTTAAGGACTCAATACTATGCGGTGTGTTTCTATTTTCCCTCTAAAAATATAACCTATTTCTCCCTTAAAATTTATGGTATACAACTTCGCAGACAATCGTCACATATGTGAACGACGCAAACCATTGAATTTTTTTCTTGTTTTCTCTCTCTAAGGTATTAAATAATTCGTGTTTACAACAACAGTGTTATAAGGTAACACAAAGGTTTCACGGTAAAAGCGTCACCCTAATTACGGTAATGTACAGTTCCTCAACAAATCATTCCGTAATTGGAGTGACAAGCAACTAGCCCGGATCTGTATGTCCTGGAGTAATTATGCCGTGATAAGTTGTCGTGGTTGATTGTTTGTTACAGCAGGTTGACCTGAACAGCTGCTACGTTTCCTATTGGCTGATGTTTGTTATGAACATGGCCGCCTGCACTCGCGTCCACAACATCAAGACAGCAAACAACTAGCTGTAACGGATCATGTTCTGTTTTATTCAGATAAATTAATTTAACAATATGAAGCATTTGTGTAAAATTCTGTAAAGAACAGTCCTGAGGTATTCGCAAGGCAGGCAGGCAGGCACCCTTCCGTAGAAAAACCCGACAAAACCATAACTTGTAGGTCTGACAGGTGCAGCCTTTGTCTCAAAGGTATTTGCGTCTCACCGAAAAGAACCAGTTCCCCCAGGATTTATAGGGTGGCCATTCCCAAAATATTGAACTTTTGGAGAGGAAGGATAGGAACGCCAACCCCATTGGAGGAATTAGGGAAAATAGAAAAAAGCAGGGAGACGAATCATGTTTGAGGAGAGGTTGGTTGGAGTTGAGAGGACAGTACGAGAAAATGGAAAGGAGAAGCGGCCTGGCTACAAGGACAACCACGAAAATACACCAAAATTTGAGGCTCTCTATGCTGACCCGGAAGCTGCCTTTGTGTATTTCTTCTCTCGCAGTATGTTTCATTTTCCATATTTATTTTTAACTTTCTTCATCGTCTGTTCTATTTTGGAAGGTAGGGAGGCGCTGCGGGAGTTTTCTCGTAGACGCTTCAGCCCAGAGTGACTGCGGGGCTCACCTGATCATGTCGGGAATGCCTCGCACTCTCTCTGGGTATTTTTTATCAAAGTTCTCATATGCCGAGACACCTTCACCTATTTTAGGAGGTATATGTACTGGGGTCAAAGACCTTGGGCATATGGCAAGAGTTGTCCGCTGATCCCATTGGATCAGTTGGCCAATTGCCCCCTGAAATTGGTGGAGACACGGAGAAGGGAATGCTGCGTCCCCACAGCAAACTCGTCTCCCGCCATTCGGAAGGGCGTAAGAATAGTACCCAATGCCCGACCTACCTGATGCAGGTTTTCTAGGGTTTTCCCTGCATCTCTTTAGGTGAAACGCCGGGTAGGATCCTTAAACAATAGCCCGGGGTCCCTAGTTAACCCTTGGCTACCTTGCTCTACCTTCCGCATCCCCCCTTTTCAATTCCCTTCCTATGCTATTAAAGGGGAGTTGCCTGTTTCAGGATCACCCTCATGTAGCCTGTTACCCCCCCAAAAAAATTCTGTTCTATTTATTTAAGCGACAACCTGAATCTTTGTCTTTCTTCATCTTCAATTATAGTTACTGCTGTCTTCTGTAGATGATATTTTGTCCCTGTGTTCTTCAAGTCTTTTATAGTGTGTTCCAGTTCACATTATCAAACGCTTTTCTAAATCTAGAAATGCCATGGGCATAGGCCAGTCTTCTATAATTAGATGCAGAGTCAATATTGCTTCTCTTGTCCCTACATTTTTCCTAAAACCAAATTGATCATCTTCTAACTCGTATTCTATTTGACTTATTTCTCAATACAGGGTTAAAACGCCATTGTTAATAAACCCAGACTATTATTTTTATTTTAGTTCTGATGTGAACGTGAGTTTTTTCGTTCAGCGTGGAGGCAATTTTTTTTCTTCTTCCACCCTCCCTCCCCATCCTAAGATTCCTCCGATACCGGTCTCAAGTTGACTCTTCGTAATTTTGGGCCCTCGATGCCGGACCAAATGAGCACTTCGACCCTCTTGGCCACGCTTGGGAGTAATTAATGCGACTTCGTGGCCACCGAAGTTTGCCCGATAAGGTGCTGCCCCAGGTGAGCTGCCTGCGTACTAATTAGCACCGCCAAGAGATACGGAAACTAGTAGCAAGAAAAATAAACCCCTTGATATATGTCTTTGCGTTCATCCTGCCCCCTTGCATAATGCGACAGACACAACGTCTCGCCGGTGCTGCTGCATTCAAAGCCTTATTTTCCTGTTCCTTAACTAAGAAAACTCGAATCCAAGTCGCGTGATAAATGAATAAAAACACTCAAAAGTTTAAAAAAATTAAGAAAAGAAAACATAAATAATTAATACGAAATTTCATCCCCTAATGGACATTGAATTTTGAGTACCATAAATTCCAGTACAATAGACAGTGGACCTTTCAAAATTCTACACATAACATAATTGATAAGAAATAAAATAATTAAATTAATCTAACTTCATACAATAAATAAAACAGTCATAAATGGAAAAATTCAGATTTTAAATCGTTTCGTCTCCAACTTTCGAGAACTTTTCAGTTAATATGTTTCATTTGATTAAAATATTGTGTTTCCACTGCAACATCCAGAACTGAAAATTTTAAAAATATTTTGAGAAACGAACTGAAGATCCCCCTGCAAGTTTGGAACGAAACGTATTCAAAATGAGTGTGTGTTGTGGTAATCAGTCTTAAGACAGGTCTGATGCAACCCTCCATGCTAACCTATCTTGCGCAAGCTTTTTCATTTCCGCATTACCTCAACAAAACCCACATCCACCAAATGAGTATTTGTTCGATACTAATATAAGAATTTCATAATAAATGGAAATTATTTATAATCCTCCAAGTGTTTTTTATACTTTATAATATAATAGTTTCAGGACGCAACTTCGTGGAAATTATTTTAATAAAAGATTCCTAATAAGTTCGGGTGTTTTTATTAATATTGTCTTCCGAGTATTTCAAGAAACCGTATGGAAAACGTTTATATATATATATATATATATATATATATATATATATGTGTGTGTGTATGTATATAAATGCCAATAAAACTCCGTGTAGGAACAACCTATATTATTTTTAAATGTTTCTAATTAAAAAAGAACATCAATTTCAGAATGAATCTGTAATATATATATATATATATATATATATATATACGTAGTAAAACAATTAATAATAACAGGAAAGAGAGATAGGAAGGAGGTTCAAAGATGGCAGACACTTTGTAAGGTTTGGAAGACATTTCCAGTGATCGGCTAGCCGACGATTGCTCTTCCTAACTTTCTGATGAAGGGGGCGGTGCCTCCGAAAATTTAAATAACTCCAAACCTTACAAGCTGCCTGCCATCTTTGAACCTCAGGTAAGTCACCTACCTCCATTCTCTCTTTCCTGTCCTTATCAATTGTTTTAATTACCTGACAATGTCATTTCGTGACGCTTATTTATAAATAAACGTATATATATAACGTAAATTAAGCACCACAATGTACAGCATTTAACATAATATTTTCACTTTGAATTTCAACTTCTTTTTAAGTAACTTTTTTGTTATAGATAAAACAATTGAATTAATTTGACTTAACACAAAGAGTGGCCAAATGTGAGAAATTAAATAATTTTATTTTAAAACACATCGTCCATCGACTTTCGGGACCTCCTTGTATTCCCTGACTAAAATATACCAAAAAATTTATGTTTCTGTTTCAACGTCCGAGGGGTAAAAATGTTTGGGCAGTGGAATCGATTTTCAAAAAAAAAATTATTTAATTTTTAAATTTTTGGCCACTCTTTGTGTTTTTTTAATTTAATTTTTCGTGTTGCTTAAAAGCTGATGAAGTAAAATAATTTGAGATCGAAACGTTTTCAAATAAATTCTTTTCCTTTCTGACTTTTGGCCATTCAGTGTGTATCACTTATTTTAGTACCTGAAGTAATTTATTTCTACCAGATGAGGTGCCACATTTTTCCGTAAAATAGCTACGGTTTCGTCTGTACGTTTATATGGTCTTTTACTTTAACGTTGGTGTATTTTTTTTGTTTGTTGAGTAAATCACATGTCTCATTATTTGAAACATTGTGAAGACAGAATAAAAATTAGGAACAATAAAATAATTCATTTTGAAGGTTATTTAGTATAAATTTCGCACAGTGCGTAGAATCCCTAATGTGGAATTATTTTTTGGGACAAATTTCGTATCCGAAATAATTGAAATCGGAAACAGATCAAGCAGTTGTAATGTTGCGCAGATACTGAACTGTTATTGCAATAGGACAGAAGTGAAATAAAAAATGAATGAAAAGTGTGTTAAAAGGAAAAGTTAAAAATAATATAAGTAAAAGTTTTGAGAATAGAAGAGCATTATCATTGAATTAAAACAAATTTTGGGATACCGCATTTCTTACTTGTTTTTCTCATTACAGTTTCCCTTTTACAAACACAGAAACAATTTCAAATGCGTAAAACATTTATCTGTAATTATTTCAACCGGTATTACAGGAAGTAGCAAATCTTCCAATCAGTTGCCTACTCAATTTTCTCCAATTTCCCTGAATTTGATGAAGTAACTTGGCCCCGCAACAGGAGATAATATATATTATCAGCCAGTGTTTCCCGGATCCCAGTGAGCTCTTTCCACGATGAAGAGATGAAAGGCTTCGTACACACGAAACCTACAAGCCGTTATCCACAAAGTGATTCGTGGAAAATGGTTACCAGTCTCCTGAGATCTAACCACGATCTGTAAATCTCCTCTACGTATTATTGGAATCCTATGTGTGTCACACGCCTTTAATTTAACCAGAATTATGTTGTATACATTTAAATTGTAAATGGACTTATAACAAGTAAATATTTGTCAAAGGATTCTCTGTAATTAAATGAATTGAATCCGCAGAAACATTTTATCAATTTAATTAGAAACCACTAGTTGTTAAATTTAAACGTTTAAACCAGCGTACAGTGAGCTGCTGAGTTTAATTCTTTTTCTTTTAAATTGGTTAATTTGGTAAGGTTTTAGTTAATTCTCTCTATATTTGGCTATGTATGAGATTTAATTCAAATTGAAATATGTATTTCACAGATCGTGAAGGGAAAAAGGTAAAGAAGTTGCGAATATGCGCCGAAACGTTGTTTGATTAAAGAAAAACTGTCTGAATAGTCGTTCAAATTTTATTTCATTACATATATATAGACAGTTTGAATAGTCTTTCCAATTTATTTCATTATATATATATATATATATATATATATATATATTCTGACAGTTATTTTAATCAACGTTTCAGCGCATATTCGCACCTTCTTTACCTTTTTCCCTTCACAATCTGTGAAATACATATTTCAATTTGAATTTATTCTTATACATAGCCAAATATATATATATATCTTTGTCGTTGTTTGATTAAAACACTGCCTGAATAGTCGGTCGAATTTTATCACATTCGTCACATCCTAATTGTAGGAAATATATATATATATATATATATATATATATATATATATATGAATACTTAGATACCTTCTTTCTGAAGATAGAAGTTTTTTTTAAAAAAAAAGACATGAACTGAACAATGTCAACCGGACCAGGGACTCGAACCCAGGACCCTCACGATATCTAGTCGCGCGCTCTACCAACTGAGCTATCCGAGCCTACGTCCAAGGACCGATCCAACACTTCTCCATTCCCGTAAACTCAAGCTAAACTCAACTACCAATTCACTAATCCAAAATCTTCACGTCCTAGTTGTAGGAAATACGTGAAGAACGGACACTGCGTAAAATTGATCACTGGTCAATTGAATTCTAGTCTAAGCGAAGTGGAAATGCTAGAATCGAAGCCCAGTAAAGCATATACTTAGGCATGAATGGAGAAATGTAAACCGGACCAGGGACTCGAAACTAGGACCTCCCTGTTTCCAGCCGGATGCTCTATCATCTGAGCTAATCCGTTTATTAAATTAACTATATGCTTTACTGGGCTTCAATTGAAGCATTTCCACTTCCTTAGAATAAGATAGAAGCTTTCCTGCTTAGAAGAATGATTTGTCTTCTAGTTGGAGTATGTACGTTAAGTGAACCATCTTCAGGCAGACTGAAACGCAATTACTGCCTGCATCTTAGAAAATTGACGACTAGAATAATTGATGGCCTCTCTTCCCCCCGGGTAGATAATCGTCTGTGACGGCTATTTTAATACAAGCGTTCGTTTATTCTTTGTTTAGCGACGCGCTATGAATATTCTAGGAGCGGCCCCCGGCGGCGGAGGCGGTGGCAGTGAGCGGGGCTTCCCCTCGCATTGTCCCCGGCGCTCGCCAGGTAGCAGCACCTGCCATTGTCAGCCAGGAATGCCGACAATTGTTTCGCACAAAGGCTTATCGCTGGCCTGGGAAATGAGACTGCAGTGGCTGATCTACAAGGCGCTGCACGCAAGAAGTTAGCATGATGGTGCCCGTATGGCTTTGTGCCATTCACACACACACACACTCACACGAGGTGGTTTATGTCTTGCAGGTCTCTCGGCGGCCGCATGGAAACTTCCTCGCAGACACGCGACGCCACGGAAATAACAATATATTTCGCTATCAGATTGAAACCGCAATGATTGTATTAGCCGCATTTATTGAATGAACGCACGCAGATTCTACATTTCGTCAGAAGAAAAATGGACATTACATTATGGAGGGGGAGAGGGGCTTGGAAACCTGAGGATACCTTTGACGTTTTTCCGTCATGCATGTGCCGTAACGGAAAATTGCGCTACCTTTATTTCTCCTCATAACCGACCCAAATCGATTGCTCTACTTTTGAAATTTGTTGAAGTTGTACTGCTGTCACTATTTTTGGGACTGATGGAATATTTGCGCAAAGCGAAAAATGGGAGGCTGTACAAAGAAAACAATTGATGCACAACACAGAAAAAAAAATTAACAACAAAACGATTACATAGAAAGAGACACTAGAAACATGTATGTCACGTCAATTTTCTTTTTCATCCCATTTGTTTCCCCTTTCTATCGTTGACTAACTTTTGTATCTGTTGAACGTTTACTCGTTTATTATGTCGTCTCTCCTTTGCATTTTCTCAGTGAGTTTATTTATAGATACTACACAGACGTTACCGTAATTATCTATCTGTTGCAAAATTTAAATAACATAGAATACAGAAGAACGACCAGGACAGTCTCGGAAAAAAATGTGCATTTTGTACTTAAAAACATTTTTAGGGACTTTCGATAATGTGTCTTAATCAGTTTTGTATTTTAATTTCATCTTTCAGACACACATCATTAACGATAAATATATTGTAACACGTTTTAAATTTAATACATTTGTAAAGTGTCACGCCACATTTTAAGTATTATGGAAAATATCGTTGATTTAGGCATCTAGAATTGAAGTGAAACAAAAGGAAGCAGAAATCAAAAAAATAAAAAAGGCAAGGTTGCAGTCATTTTCCATGCGCTTTAATTCTACACACAGCAGGCGATGAAAGTTAAAAATAAATATGGAAAGGGGAATAAAAATTTAAGGAGAAGAAATGAAAACCCTACGCTTTCCCGACGATATTTTAGTATTAAGGGAGCCTGAAGAAGACTTGGAAACCATAATAAATGGCAAGAACGTGGACCTGAAGAAAGAGATATCAGGATTAATTGAGGGAAAACCGAGGCGATGGAGTGTAGTATGGAAAACAGTGGAATAACAAGGGCTGTTAAATGGGGAAGGGATATTTTGACGGAAGTTAACGAATTCTGCTCCTTGGGAAGCGTAATATCTAGTGATTTTTGAAGTAGACATGAAGAGTTTTTTGGTAGAGGCAATGAAGGCTTTCGCGAAATAGATGAATTTACTTACGGGTAATATGAGTGTGAATACTAGGATATCATTGCTAAAAATGTTGGTATGTAGCGTGGCGTTATCTGAGTGCGAAACGAGGACGATAGGAGCTGCGGAAAGGAAAAGAATAGAAGCCTTTGAAATGTTATGCTATAGGCGAATGGTGAAAAACAGATGGGTGGATAGAATCACGGACAAGGGAGTTCTAAACATGGGGGAAAAGCGAACAATATGGAGGACGTTGACTAAGAGAAGGGATAGATTAATTAATAGGCCACGTTTTAAGACACGAGGATCTTGTAAAATTAGCACTAGAGGAAAGTGTGTGGGGTAAGCACAGAAGATGGAGGCCAAGGATAGAATACTCTAAGTAGATTAGGGAAGATGTTGGATGTCTGCTAGTTCTAAGGAAAAGAAAAGGCTTGCGTAAGATGGGTTATTATAGAGGGTTGCTTCGAACCAGTCCCAGGACTGAATACAACAACTACAACATTCTGAATCATTATTGTCCAAACTGATAGTCTTTAAGACAAAAGTTTTCTATATGAATAAAAAAAAGGGATAATATTTTTGTTTTCTTCTCAGACCTCTCCGAATGTCCCATTAATTTTTTTCACTATAACGAACGAGACGAGTATTGGATAATATGAGAAATATTGCTGTCATTCGCGAAATTTGAAACGAATGGTACGTGTCGATGTTGCAAGGTTTCGCCATTTTCGAGGTTCGCGGTTATCTTCTTACAACGCTCAGCACGAGACCATGAACTTTTCATTAACTGATATGGGGGGGTTTTGTGTGAGTCACGAATCCGTTAAAACTGACTCTGTTATCGACAACTGAACCAGCATTTTAGTCCAATTAGGCTACTGAAACCGCTCGTGTTTCCACGTTGTAAGGTAACAAAATCTGAGTAGAGCGGAACGTTCAAATGTAACAAACAACTGTCACAGACTGACTGTTCCACCCCCCAACCTCACTCGCTTGTTAGTTAGCGATGTTATTGTGACATGCCTCGATGCCGGAGCGACTCGTGCATGAACGCGTCATGGTCAATGCAAGAGGCCAACATTTTATCCCCCATGACCCCCTCCCTAAAAAAATACAACTATAAATGTCTTTTAATGATTTATATTTGAAGAGCGTATGTCGGTGAGGCAACCAACCGCAGATTTTACAGTAATAGAAACTCACCGAGCTTTCATCATAAATCCTCATATTTGTAACCTTAACAAGGCTTGTGTTTTGTCACGTCCTACAACGGTAGGTACGAAAATACTGCAATTGGTTTTCCACACTGATCTAAATATTTTCATTTTCTGCCATGCAAAATTTCGGACGACTTTTAATAAAATAAAGTGATAATCATGATGGTATTAATTACAAAGAACCAATAAATAATTTTATTTAATAGCTTTTATGTCAAAAAATCTAAAAATTGAGACGGGTGGTACAATTATAGGAAAGAAATTAACTATTATTAAAACCCTGAATTTTCGGACGACTTTTAATAAAATACAGTGATAATTATGATTGTATTAATTACAAAGAACCAATTAATAATTTTATTTAATAGCTTTTATGTCAAAAAATCAACAAATTGAGACGGGTGGTACAATTATAGAAAAGAAATTAACTATTATTAAAACCCTGAATTTTCGGACGACTTTTAATAAAATACAGTGATAATTAAGGTTTTATTAATTACAAAGAACCAATTAATAATTTTATTTAATAACTTTTACGTCAAACAATCAACAAATTGAGACGGGTGGTACAATTATAGAAAAGAAATTAACTATTATTAAAACCCTGAATTTTCCGACAACTTTTAATAAAATACAGTGATAATTATGATTGTATTAATTACAAAGAACCAATTAATAATTTTATTTAATAGCTTTTATGTCAAAAAATCAACAAATCGAGACGGGTGGTACGATTATAGAAAATAAATTAACTATTATTAAAACCCTGAATTTTCGGACGACTTTTAATAAAATACAGTGGTAATTATGATGTTATTAATTACAAAAAACCAATTAATAATTTTATTTAATAGCTTTTATGTCAAAAAATCAACAAATTGAGACGGGTGGTACAATTATAGAAAAGAAATTAACTATTATTAAAACCCTGAATTTTCGGACGACTTTTAAAAAAATACAGTGATAATTATGATTGTATTAATTACAAAGAACCAATTAATAATTTTATTTAATAGCTTTTATGTCAAAAAATCAACAAATTGAGACGGGTGGTACAATTATAGAAAAGAAATTAACTATTATTAAAACCCTGAATTTTTTTACGCAAATATTAGTACTTTTGCACGTTCAGGTTTAAAATGCAATATAAAATAATATACATGTTCGATGATACTGTATTTATAGCAGCCATTTTGTATCAAATCGAAACAAAATTAGAGTATTACTCAAAAGTGTGGATTTGGAAAAGGAACTATACTGCTAGGAGAAGAAATAGAAACCCAAAACGTTTCGTCGTTGATATTTTAGTATTAGGGGAGTCTGAATGAAGACTTACAAACCCACAATAAATAGCATGGACGTGGTCCTGGAAAAAGAGTTCAATATGTGGATCAATAAAGGGAAAACCAAGGTAATGGAGTGTAGTATGGAAAAACCTGGAATACTAAAGTGGGTGTTAGATTGAAAAGTGATATTTTGATGGAAGTTAAAGAATTCTGCTACTTAACGAGCGTAATAACTAGAGTAGGATATCACAGGAAAGGAAGACTATCACGAAAAAGAGGACTTCACTTACGAGTAATACAAGTGTGAATATTAGGAAATCGTTGCTAAAAATATTCGTATGGAGTGTGGCGTTATATGGGTGCGGAACGTTGACTGTAGGCGTTTCAAAGAGGAAAAGGATAGAAGCCTTTAAGGAGAATGCTGAAAACCATATGAGTGGATAGAGTAGCTAACGGGCAAGTTCTAAACAGAACAGGGGGCGATGGAACAATATGGAGGACGTTGACGAAGAGAAGGGATAGATTAAGAGGCCTCGTTTTAAGACATGAGGGTTTTGCAAAATTAGCAATAGAGGGAAATGTGTGGGGTAAGAACAGAAGTTGGAGGACAAGGATGGAAAACGCTAAGCAGACTAGGGAGGATGTGGTATTTATGCGGGAATGCAAATTTTGCGCAAGATTAGTTTTTTTAACGTTTTCCATACAGTTTCTTGAACTGCTCGGAAGACAAAAATATAGTAATGGAAAAACCACAACTTATTAGGAATCGTTTATTAAAATAATTTCCACGAAGTTTCGTCCTGAAACTATTATATTATAAGGTATACAAAACACTTGGAGGATTAAATAATTTCCATTTATTATGAAATTCTTATATTAGTATCGTACAAATACTCATTTGGAGAATGTGGGTTGTGTTGGTTATAAGGAAATGAAAAGGCTTGTGCAAGGTAGGTTAGCATGGAGGGTTGCATCAGAGTAGTCTTAGGACTCAATACCGCAACAACAACATTACTTTTACCTGAGATATAAATACAATTTTCCTTATAGTGGCCACTTTGCCCACCCTTCTCCTAATAATATTAATAATAATTATAATAGTAATAGAAATTATAATAATAGTAGTAGTAATTATAGTAATAGTAATAACCAGTGAACCTGGTTTATGTTTACGTGAATGGAGGCGATGTTGAATCGGTCTTTTTTGGACGTCGACTCGGGTTAGCTCAGTGGTAGGACGCCCCCCCTCTTTTTTCCCGGGGATGTCCGAGTCCCTGGTCCGGTCGACAAATTTCCATTCTTGTTTTTCATCAGAATTAGCTATACCATCCTGCTTAATGTTTGGTTGATGCATTTCTTTGTAAAAATATTAAGTTTCATGTATTATTAATGAGACGTTGTGGATTTATGATTTCAATAATTGTAAATATTCATTATCATTGGTTTAAATGCTATACAGAATAATTAGTAGAGTAATGGATGTGTGTATGAAGCTTTATGTGAAACATTGTTTCCCTCCTCGTTGAAGTGTTGTGGTAATGAGAAAGTTTGCATAGTAAAATGGCCTGGCGCAGGGTCCAGAAGACGCCCTGCCCTGGTTGTCGACCATCGCCATTGAAATGCAAAGTGCAGCCGGCGCCGCAGTTCACACTTGCCACCTCGCGATTCCCCTTCACCCCCCTACCCATCCCTTCACTAGCTCGCATGAATGCGTCGCTCTTTTGTGCCCGACACCATGGCACTCATCCCCGCTGTTATCAATTCGGACACTATTCCCATTGGCGCGCCCAACTCCCAATGAAGCCGAAACAAGGAAGGATACAAATAACACGCATGCCATTATTACTTTCCCATTCCCGCTAATCAACTACCGTCGTTAATTGTACATCACTCACTTATAACCTCCATTTAGAATCATACAGTTACGTATTTATTGAAGATGCTTTCGGAAATAATAATTTCATTCCCTCTATTTACTGTCGGAATACTAAAATATAATTATTCACAACAATTCATTTGATTAACATTGTAACACGCTTAAAATTTCGGCATATGTTCTGTTTTATTCAGATAAAATATTTTAACAACATTAAGCATTTTATTAAAAAAGTAATATCCGTTGAAAACAGTCCTGAGGTATTCGCAAGGCTCCTTAACAGGCGCAGTCTTCCTCTCAAAGGCATTTGCGCCTCACCGAAAAAATACCCACGTCCCCCCAGGGTAGCAAGGTGGTTGACCCAAAGAGTTGCCAGCCTTTGCATCTCACGGTTTCCCAAACTACACTCCGTTACCTTGGGTTTCCCTCTATTAATCATCATATTGAAAAAACAAGGTTCTAAACTTTAGCAATTCATCTCCGTAACTCATCGACTCAATGCCTACACGAAGTCTCAAAAGTGAGAAGCAACGGCGTATTTCTATTAATTAAATAGTAGTAAATTTATATGCTGACTTACTGGCCCAAATAAAATACATTTATCATCTTAAGGCTGAGTGGGTTGTAAATTGCAGCAAAATAATTTGTTTACGTACCAGATATCACTTCAACTTTTTATGAAAAAATATTTTCGTTGGTCAATAAGTCAGCATGTAATTTTATTAATATTCAATTAACATAAATACGACGTTTAGCTTCAATGTTGAAAGTTCATGAGGCTATGGTACAATTTTTTGCATACATATAAAAAAACAAGGTTTAAACTTTTAGCAATTCATGTCCTTCACTCCTCGACTCCATGTCTGACGAAGTCTCAAAAGTGAGACGCAACGTCGTGTTTATATTAATTAAATAGTAGTAAAATTATATGCTGACTTACTGACCCAATTAAAATACTTTTTTAAAAAAATATATAATTTAGGTGACATCTGCTACGATAATTCTACCAACCCTAGTTATTTATGTATCCCAAGATGCACAACTCCTTAACTGCCTTCCAAAAATCCCTTCCCAATGTAACAGCCTTCGTATTTAAACTATTTTTCATACTATCTCCGTTACCTTCGTTCTATCTCTGTTAATCCTCATATTCGATTCTTTCCCCAGGACCCTGTTCATGCCATTTATAATGGTTTCCAAGTCTTCTTCTAACTCCCCTAATACTACAATATTGTCGGTAAAGCGTACCGTTTTCATTTTTTAGTATCAGTGAAGTGATAATAATGAAGTGCAGTGCAGTGATTTTTGAGTGACTACTTTCTTTTCATTTTCAGATAATAAACTACATTTCAAAATTCTTCTTGCAGTTGTATTTGTGTTTTCTTCAACCCAGGGTTACTGCGGGGCTCACCAGATCATGTCGGGAATGCCTCACACTCTCTCTGGGTATTTTTTTTATCAAAGTTCTCACATGCCGAGACACCTTCACCTATTTTAGGGGGTATATGTACTGGGGTCAAAGACCTTGGGCATATGGCAAGAGTTGTCCGCTGATCCCATTGGATCAGTCGGCCAACTGCCTCCTGAAACTGGTGGAGACACGGAGAAGAGAATGCTGCGACCCCACAGAAAACTCGTCTCCCGTCACTCGGAAGGGCGTGAGAATAGTACCCAATGCCCGACCTACCTGATGCAGGTTTTCTAGGGTTTTCCCTGCATCTCTTTAGGTGAAACGCCGGGTAGGATCCTTAAACCATAGCCCGGGGGCCCTAGTTAACCCTTGGCTACCTTGCTCTACCTTCCGCATCCCCCTTTTCAATTCCCTTCCTATGCTATTAAAGGGGAGTTGCCTGTTTCAGGATCACCCTCATGTAGCCTGTTAACCCAAAAAAATGGCGTGAGAATAGTTCCCAATGCCCGACCTACCTGCTGCAGGTTTTCTAGGGTTTTCCCTGCATCTCTTTAGGTGAAAAACCGGGTACGATTCTTAAACCATAGCCCGGGGGTCCTAGTAAACCCTTGGCTACCTTGCTCTACCTCCCGCAACCCTCCCCCACTTTTCAATTTCCTTCCTATGCTATTAAAGGGGAGTTGCCTGTTTCAGGATCACCCTCATGTAGCCTGTTAACCCAAAAAAATCCCAGTACTAGTTAAGTAATAATAATAAAAATTTACAGGAATTTCGCAAGGAAAATTATCAAAACTGCCAAATTTCAAAAATAAATTTCCATAATATCTCAACAAAAAAACAATGTTATAAAAACAAAAAATTGTATTTTGCTACACATGTGCGATGTTAAGACACGGTAAAAATTTCAGCTCAGTAGCAATTCATTTACAGGGATTTCAAATTTCAGTCCCTGTGTCCCTTAGTGAGGATTGTGTTAGCGAGGCTCTAGTACTTTGCGAAGGAGCTCCTGTGCAGCATCGGCGATCTGTAAGCAGAAGCAGCAGCAGCAGCAGCAGGACAAGTCCTAAACACTTGACCTGGCCTCGGTGCGCAAACAAGTTGTGTCGTGTCGACAGTTTCACACGCGGCCTGAGCGTCTAACGAACCGTCCTTATCTGCTAACTATAGCGACCGACGCCTGTTTCACATCGCTGCACCTGCAGCCTGCCAGGATAAAAGATAATAACTACCTACGCGGTGCATGAAATTACACGCCGGTTTTTACTAGCTTCTTGACTTATTACCGCGCAGGAGATAAAACTAAAGACCAACGATGCGGATGCGTGGATGTACATACATTACCAACGAAATTACGACAACTTTCCCTAAAACTGCACGGGGAACAAATATCACGTTTCTCTTAAACATCTCGTCTCTGACCATACACCAGTAAACAAACACTAATCCAGACAAATTACATTACTTTTAGTCATCAATATGCTCGTGACATAGGAATACCAACAAACAACCATAAAACAAACTCAATTATTAACGACTCCTATAACACACAATTGCAAAAAATATGGGAAAATTAAAAAATGCATCAATTTTAGAAGAAGGACGAGAATGTAAAAATGTCAACCGGACCAGGGACTCAAATCCCAGACCTCCCGATATCAAGCCGGGCAGGCGCTCTACCAACTGAGCTAATCCGAGTCAATGTCCAAGGACCGATTCAACATCTCTCCATTCCCGTAAACCTAACCTAGACTCACCTACCAATTCACGAATCACAATCTAATTCTATAAAATACGTCAAGAACGGACATCGCGTTAATTGATCACAAGTTAGCACAGTCCTGGGTTCGAGTCCCTGGTCCGGTTGGCATTCTTTCCGTTCTCGTCCTTCTTCTAAAATTAGCTTCAATAAAAGTATTTCCAATTCCTTAGACTAGTTTAGCTGATTTTAAACAAACTCCTGTAAGGAGTCGTTTTTGAAACATTTATAAAATTTGCATCTCCAAAATTTAACATTACCTTACAGAAATGGTGACGAAACGTCGATTCATCTAAGATACTATATTGTCTGTATCTACTTATTCATCTATTTCAATATACACAGCTGCATTGAATTATAGTCTAAAGAAGTGGAAATGCTTCAATTGGATTATTGGAGAATCAGAAGAGAAAATTTACAAGATACAAAAGTAGTAAATAATATTTTTTTTCAAAAACACAAACCATAGATAGCTATAGATAACTGACACTAAAGACCTGTACGTCACTGATAAATAAATATTAAATGGGTCACCAGAAAATGTAAGAACAATTCAGGACTCTATGCAACTAAATTTTAAAAGTCAGTTATTAATAACTCTAATAACAGACTATTACAAAAAATTAATAATAGAAATGCAATCATTTGATATTTACGTGAATTATATGTTTTATTGTTTTTTTTTGGTTTATGCCCAATTTTCTGGTTCAATTAAAACATATTTACGTTGATCCTCATATTTTACTTATAAGTCTTATTGCAATTTAAGTTGTTCCATTAAGAATATATATTACTTACTGTCTCCTTTGCTGGTTTATGACTCTCTTTAGATGCAGTGCAGGAAAACAGAAATTTATATATATGTAGACGTTTTGTCTTAATGAAGTATCTACATACTTAAAGAAAATTTAAATCCTGAAAGTAAAATACTGAAAGATGTCCCAAATATTAAAACGAAACGTTCTAAGACGTAAATACAAACTTGTCTTTTCTGTGATTTGCTGGAGTAATTAAATGTTCATCCAATTTTATTTTATTTTAAAATGAACAATAAATAAAAATATTATCACTCTTTATTAGCAAAAGCAACGCTTCATCTCCATTTTGAGACTTCCTCAAGATAAATTTAGCAATACGTCCTATTTACTCCTTGACTTGCTCAGCCGAAAAGATTATTTTATTTACATGTGAGGAATTTGTTGCCGCGCAATGGACCATCTCCAGCCCTTCGCGGTTACAGCCGAAAATATTTTAAATTAATTGAATAATGACAGCGATACTTAAGTTAGTCAAAATTGTAACTAAATCCCAATAGAATTTGTAATATTGTTGTTGCTGTGGTATTCATTCCTTAGACTGGTTTGATGCAACCCTCCATGCTAATCTATATTTCTCAAGCCTATTCATTTTCTTATAAATAGCACACAATACTCCATCATCCTTCCCATAATCTGCTTAGTCGTATTCCGTCGCTGGTCCTCCCCCTTCTGTTCTCACCCCACACACTTCCCTCTAATGCTAATTTTACAAGACCCGTCGCGTCTTAAAACGTGGCCTATTAATCTATTCCCTTTCTCTTGGTCAACGAACGTCCTCCATAATTTTTCGCTTTTCCCCTATTCCGTTTAGAACTTCCTCGTTTGTGATTCTATCCACCCATCTGATTTACAGAATTCGCCTATAGCATCACATTTCAAAGGCCTATGTTCTCATCCTTTCTTGAACTCCTATCGTCCACGTTTCGCACCCATATTAATATTATATATTTAATCTAAATCTCCAAAATTTTATGTGTTAATTTAATGAAACACTATTTCTTTATTTGGCCAGTTATAAGGAAATGTTAAATGCAAAGTGAAGTGAAATTTTCTTCTTCTTCCAATGGCTCAATGGACGTAGGCCTACCGAGGCGGCTGCGGACTGTCATCTGGCATGACACATTCCGAATTTGGGTTGATACGTGGTCAATTTCCCAGCAGCCTTAATCCCGGTCCTCGCCACTATGACGACACAAACATCCAAGCCCATGCCAGGATAAGTGAAATGTTGGGTTAATATATTTCTTGTACTGCTTTTTCATGGTTTAGACGTTTTAAAAATGATGGTTTATTTTAGATTAAGAGTGTTATGTATATATGTAATCTTAAATATGTATGTGCCACCGGGCTTACGCCCAATTGTGGACTAATAGGCATGTAGAAAAAAAAATAACAGACTACTTTATTTAAAAGTATGGACATTAACGATGAGTTTCAATTAAAATTAATATTCAAAAGTCCATTATAGCATCCGGAGTGATTTATTTGAGTTTCAATGTGTGAACTCTATTTAGCCAGAGTGCGCCATCAAACTCACGGGCGTATGGGAAATTAATCACCTTGTTATCGAGGTTAATGTACTCCCAATATCCTCGCAATGAGAAGCGAGAGAAAATTGGAAAATGTTGTTGACACCGGGGGGCGGGGGGGAGGGGGGAATATTTATACCGCCGGTTAAGAAGCAAATCTGCAGTAATCCCTATTTCCCATAACCATCGGTTTCTATTAGCTAATGCTCGGCGTTGCCTCACCTCCGCAACACGTCCGACGAGGAGGTTATGTACACACGCCGCCGCTAGTTGGCGCGCCAGTCTGTTGTTACCCTTTAAAAATAATTTAAACCGAGGGGGGGTGGAAAAAAGAGTGGTGCGTCGCCAATATGTAGCTTTGCGCATGTAATGTATGGCCTCAGAGGGCAATTAAACTCCATTTTCCATCCAGTTCCCTCCCCCGCACACACGCCGAAGCCAAGCATCGGCGGCGGTATGCAGATGCGACGCCCAGCGCCCATGTACGTCCATCACGGCTGACAGCGTCGGTACACACAACGCTCAATGGCCATAGACACGTGCACGGCTTGTCAACGCGATAATGACCCTTGTTTGTTCCGAGATTCAAGACGATCTTCACTTCCCCCTCAAATATCTCACTTATTACGCGCTTTTTCTCTGGATGTTTCTAAATCAGTCAAGAAGAAAGGTGACATTTATTAACCCTTATGGCAATATAAAAATAAGATGACCGCTACAGAGATGTCTGAACGAAATAGAAAAGGTTCTAGGAGCAAGAGGATGGCGAAAAAAACAAACTGATGATCGGAAAATCAGGTAGAACATCGTTGAAGCGTTCAAGGCCGGAACACGGCTGTAGAACCAAAGATGAAGAAGAATTTTTTAAGTAATAGGACGGCTTATATATCTAAACAAATTAAATATAAACTTTATGCAATAAATAAAAATACGGTCAATAGATCAACAAATAATTTCTCGAATTCAGGCAAATGCAAATATTTTATTTACTAAATGGAGTAGAAAGCAAGTAATGTAATACTTTAAAATATTAATTATTATTAAATAATTCATGTTATGTAAAGTTATATTTCTTTCCTGCTGTAACTAATTTAAGAACTAATGAATGATGAAATTAATTATAGAATAATACAGATTTTCCATAGAGGATGATATATTTTACTTTATTCTTATTACACTATTTCTTTAAAAATCGTATTACGTACGAAAATTAAGAAAATAATCACATCACAATTTGTGATTAATCTTTATTATCTTATCTTTGTAAATTTTATTAACTTTCGTTACTTACTTTAATTTTTTCTACTTTTTTGACACTAAAATTGGGTTATTAAAATATTTGCTTTTGTTTTGTGTGTTTCTTTCTGCATCATACTGTATTCCTGTCCGTTTATATTACAATGGTTTATTTATTGAATGTGAAAGAAGTAACAATGGGATGGTCTTGTTTCCTTATTATTAATATCCACCTAAATTTAAATGTCCCCAAATTTTATTTCACTTTGTAATACTTTAAATAAATAATAATTATTTCATTGAGGTAATTTTTCGTCACGTATCATCAAATATCTAATTTATTACACGGTTTTACTCTGGATGTTTCTGAATCAGTTAAGACATCGTCATTATAAAAATAATTATGTGACTCGAGAAAGTAACATGGCGATCGAGATTCCGTCAGATGTATGTTGAACAGTAATGAGGCAAAAATTCAAAAGGTCCAAGATAATTTTTAGTATTTAAAGTCTGAGCACTGTTGCCACATTTTCCCAATATTTTCCAAATGTATTTCATTTTGTAGTACTTTTAAAAAAGAATCCTTTTTGCAGTTAGGTAATTTTTTGTCTTAAAGGTTGATCGATTGGAATATATATATATTTTTTAGTTTAAAGCCAGACGTAACGAAATTTATGTTGTGCTGTAACGTATTTTGAATTATTAATGTAATGTTTTTATACAGTCCGTTTGATCTTTATTTTATTTTATAAACAAAAAGTTTTATTTTCACCGCCAATATCCTCAGTAAATTGTCGGCCCTCGAAAGGCCCCTGTATAATTAAACAACATCAGCAGTCTGATATCTTCTGGAAGGAATAATCTTATCCGTGCGGTTCATTTTTCAGGGCGTGGCCAACTTTGCGCGTCATCCTGATAACCCCTTTCAGTTCCTTTCAGGCGTTGTAAAATATCGATATGAGGTCTTGCTAGTATCAGCGCTGATTAATGAGAGTAATGGTGTCGTGATGAGGTGAGGCAGAATTACAGCCATCAATTGCTACTCCCGGGGCCAACATCCGCGAGGATCTGACGTCACTTCCAAAAGTTGCCATCCCCACGTTGTGCGCCATTATTTAATGAAGTGAGTAAAGGTGAATATTTTCAATTAATAGCTCTTAAATCGTTTGAATGGAATTAATGAATCAGCAGTTCATTGTCTCTTTACATATTACAGTTGAAACATATTCGTCATTATTATAAATCAGTCTGTAGAGCTTATTTAATAGAAATTTAATATATAGTTCAAACTTTTTTTTGATGATTTGCCTTTCATCCTTGGCCTCTCTCTTCTGTTCTTATCCTACACACATCCATCTAATGCTAATTAAAGGAGACCCTCATGTCTCAAAACGTGGCCTATTAATCTAACCCTTTGGTATTTTGTTCTTTCTTACCCTATTCTGCTTAGAACTTCGTTGGTAGTTACTCTTTCCACCGATCTATTTCTTCAATAGCACCACATAAAAATCTTCTATTCTTTTCCCTTCTGCAACTGCTAACATCCGAGTTTCCTGCCCTCTTAACGCCACAGTCCGAACGTACTTTTTTAAAATGATTTCCTAATATTCTTACTAATATTAGCCATAAGTAAATTCCCAATATTTTTTCTTCAAAATCCTTTCTTGTCTGTGCTTTTCTACTGTTTATGTCTACTATACTTCTACCATCCCTAGTCCAAGTAGCACAATTCCTTAACTTCCTTCTATATATCCCTTCCCTTTGTTATTACACTATTTTTCTTACTACATACCATGCCTTGGTTTTCCCTTTCTTAATTCTCATGTTGTTCCCTGTTTCCAGGACTACGTTCATGGTATTTAATACGTTTTCCAAGTCTTCTTGTGACTCCCCTAATACTAATTTTTCATCTGCAAACGTTAGGGTTTTTATTTCCCATACTGCACTCCATTACCTTGGTTTTCAACTCTGTTAATCTTCGTCTTGTACTCTTTTCTCCAGGAACAGGTTAATGCTACGTTTTCCAAGTTATCTGCCGACTCCTCTAATCCTCTAATCGTCATCAAAACGTAGGGGAGTTTAATTTCTTCTCCTTGCAGTATGATTCCTTTTCCATATCCCTTAGAAATTTTATTCGTCGCCCATTTAATATACAAGGTAAACAGAACGTGTGACAGACTGCATCCTTATCTAGCACCTCTCTTTATTCCTGTTTTCCTTTTCTTTCCCTTCAACTCTAACGACTCCCAACTGCCTTGTGTAGAGGTTACGGTTAACTCACTTCTTTCTTTTTCGCTTTTTCATTCCTGTCCTTTCAAAATCCTTCGTAGAGTGTTTACATTATCAAATATTTTTTACTTAAATTCGAAAATCACTGCAGCGTGGAAATGTATTGCCACAATATCTGTTGAATAAAAAATTTAATTGAAAGGTTGAATTGGGAATTGAGTAGAACTGAAACAGGTACGATTTATGGGACGTGTAATATTTTTATCATTCTAGTTTAGTTTAATTATCTCAGCGGGTTGTACTTTTTCCTAAGAAGTTCATTTTAGCATCCATATCCTTGTTAGGAATTTATTTCTCGATTAGAACGGCTGGAATCAAGTCAATGGAAGGAGAAATGCTGGTTGTAGGTGAGACTGACTTAGGTTTATGGGAAAGGACGGAATAGCTCGGTGGTTGAGCGCCCACCCTGAAAGTGGGAGGTCACGGGTTCGAGTTCATTCTCGTCTTTATTCAATACGGCTGTAATGTTTCTAAATTTATATCCTCGTCAGCTGTCGAATTACGAGAAACGAATGACGCAATTCAGCCCCGAGTTAATAAGTACGAACGGAGGTTTTCCCGCGCTTCCATTGGTCCTGTTTTCATTTACCGTAAAAGGTTATAAGAATTTATTTTGATAACATTTAGTTTTCACTCGGGGCCGGCCTCGACGGACGTGCGGGGAATATTTTAGCCGGGGGGTCAAGCAGTCATTCTCTCGCCGAGGCAGTTCGCTAGGTCATGTGGTTGCTGCGGTCCCCAGAATCCCCATGACTTGCGCGTGACTGGAATCTGCGGCGGCGTTTCAACGGCGACATCTTGAGCCACCGCGCTGCCAGGCGTCACATTTCCACCCCCGCCCGCCCCCGCCCCTCTTCCCTCCACCCACCCCTGTGACGCCCGATATTGAACCAGACGTAACAGTCACAAGTGGAGCAAGGTGAAGACACACCGACGATTGAAATATTGCTTTATTAAGAAGTGCTACAAAAGATTAGACTCCAGCAACTGCTATTACGAAACTTGGCCGTAACTTCTAATTTATTAGGGAGAACAATGTATATTGTGTACGCGAAAGAGTTTTAAAGTCGTTATTAAAAGTTACCCTTTGAAAGTTTGGATTTTTAAAATATGGGGAATATACCTAACAATCTCCTCCCAATATCTACCTTAGAATGCGTAAAAGCAATAAAATATTAACTCAGTTTTTCGTTAGTATTTCAAAATAATTTTTGAGTTGTAACGTAAACAAACTAACTTTCCTCACAACACTCGATTGTTATTTTACCTGCTATATGCTCACCGTTAGAAGGTTTCCTTCAATGATAAATTTTTTAATAATAGCTGGTGGCTCGGCGATGACCCGGACTTCATTTATATTAGATCGTTAAATCACTTCACTCATATAATGTCGTCGCCGTAGTTGTAGAAGAATTTCACCCAAAGATACCACACGGAATAGTGACTTTGTTACCGTTGTCGTGACGATCATAGTCTTTGTGTAGTCACTCTATAGCTTGTGGGGACGGCGTACATTTTAAGAAAAGGAGGAGAGTGAATCGAGATTCACTTCCGGAAATAAAAGTTGTCTAGATTTGGCGATAGAATAGGAACTAGGATAGATTTATTCGTGGATTGAGTTCGGATTGGAGCTAAGTCCAATCTTCAGAGAACAGCGAGGAATGTTAGCTGCAGGGAGACAGACTTGACTTCCAATGTAGTAGAAAAGAACGTTTATTAATATTGTTCAGCCATACAATAACAATAAATGAAGGATAAAGATTGAGTAAATGAATAGATCAGCCTGTTCTCCAAAGGCCTTGAAGTATTCATGAACTGCGTCTGTGGACTAAATACCAACGTTTTATATCGGCTCTAAACCTACAAATAAGAAGGCTACGGAAAAGAGTTGTGCAGTGTTGGATAACAACCTGCGTCAGCATTCTACTCAGCGGCAGGCGTAATAGTCTCGGTTTAGCAGACGTCAGTTTCCCTTTTTTCCGTGTCCTAGTTGTAACAATCATAACGTTAATTGCTACATTACACTAAACACTATTCCCTTTATGAGTAGGTAAAGGAAAACCTTACAATACTATATATATCACAGTGTGTTTATGAAATTCCAGGTATATAATCATGCGTCATTCATTCGGAAGGACAAATCACGATAGAAGATGGGAAATGACCAGGCGGAGTTCTGGGAAGTCCGTCAGGGCTGATTTCCTCCTTCCTGGGTTAACCCCTTTTCCCTCCCCTTTCGCCCAAGGCCAAGAAATTTTATTCAAGTCTCCAGCAGGCTGTGATGACCTTGAGAAGCTTCACGGGGGCAAGTATGGGGTTCGGCATACGACCAAGAATTGTACCTTTATGCCATTGAGCCAGTCGGTCAACTGCCCCTCAACACTGATCGAGGCACGGAGGCTGGTTTGTTGCATTCCCACAACAATCCAGTCTCGCGTTATCAGAAGGGCGCAGGAGTAGAACCAACTAGCCCGATCTTCCTGATGCAGGATTTCTAGGGTTTTCCCTGCATGCCGAACCCCATACTTGCCCCCGTGAAGCTATTCAAGGTCGTTACAGCTTCCTGGAGACTTGAATAAAATTTCTTGGCCTTGAGCGAAAGGGGAGGGAAAGGGATTAATCCAGGTAGGAGGAAATCAGCCCTGACGGACTTCCCAGAACTCCACCTGGTCACCCTTTAGATATTTGCGTTCTTCAAGTGCTTTAATGAACGTAAAGTAAATAATGAACGAATAATATTATAACATAATTGTTATAATGGAAAACTGCAACGTAGTTTCTTTGTCAAAGTCAAACACGAGCGTTTCCTTTGGTTGCTGAGCATTTCACGAACGCTTTCCATATTTAGCGATTACTTGTGAGGAATGGATTCATTTCTCATAAAAACGCTGTTGATAGTGTCACATAAAATTGTTATTGTTATCAGAAATAAAAATTAGTGAATAAGTTTTTATTTTAAAAGTATATAAATCCGTTGTCATTACAACAGGTTTTATGCTGGAAGTAATGAGTGTTCCTGAAATAATTTATTCTGGTGACGGAATTATTTCTACGTGGGAAGTTAATTATTTTTACTCCCGTTAATTTTTGAAAATTTGACTAATCCACAATTTCCCTTGAGCATCTTTCCATGGGCGCCGCCGTCATATGAAGCCACAACGAGGCTCATCTCATGAACCGCGTTCATAGTAGGCCATTCAATCCAGAGGCTAGGATTTGCTCTTAATCCCTGACTGATGAAGTTGTGCCCCTTCGTCCTTACCAGGGCAACAGGCCACTCAACCCACCCCCCTCCTATCCCTCTCATTGTACACGTGCCATACCAATCCACAAGTTCGAGTGGTTCGGTTGTTCGTTCGATGGACGTCATAAAGGATCAGTTGAAGTACTCCAGATGCCTAACTGGTACCTTTCAAATGTTACTCTAAGCTAAATAACCTAATTATAAATCAGGTTTGAGCTTTTACCTCCAAGAAATTATAGCATTGAAAATAGATAAGGCTCGGGAAAAGTCAAAATTTTTAATACGTTCCGTATTACGTGGTGCTGGAAACTACAACCAGTTTCTGACATGTGATAATACTATGGGATGATTTGGAAAAATTGAAATTTAACATTTAACGTTTCCAGTTTACGTTCTCCAAATGTAGATTGAGAAGACATAAAATAATATTATGTATGAGAGGGTAATTAATACAGGAGAATCTAGGACGTAACATTCATGTTACACTACTGCCAATGTAACAGCAACAAATTTAATAATAATTCAATACTTCTAAAAAAAAGTAACCATCGCAGAAGTCAAGTCCCACGACGCAAAATTATTAACTCTACGTTCAAAATATAACCCCTCGAAGTGGTCCAGAAATGTGGGCGAAACGTCGTAGATTTATTAAGTTAATATAAAATTATCGCATTTTCGATAGTTAATTGCCAAATTATTTATTTATTAAATCTTAAATTTAAATATATACAATCGATTTATAATATTAATTGTAATAAAAAGTAGCACATTGATATTTTAATAAATTACTAAAAATATACTGTATGTACCTTGAAAAAGGCCAACAAAATTTTGTAAATGTTGTTGTTGTCTTGAGTCATTAAATTTGTCTATTCTTTCGTTTCCAACTGTTGTTGTGGTATTCAGCCCTCAGACTGATCTGATGTAACCCTCCATTCTAACCTATCCTGCGCCTTTTCATTTCTGCATAACTACAACATCCTCCATAAACTGCTTATCGGTTTCCATCCTTTTCCTACCTCTCCCAACACAGTTCCTTCTAATGCTAATTTTACAAGACCTTCATGTCTCAAAACGTGGCCTATTACTCTATCCCTTCTCTTGATCAACGTTCTCTATATTGTTCGCTCTTTCCTTTTTTTTGTTTAGAATTTCTTCTCCGTTAATGATTCCATCCACCCATCTAATTCCACGCTCCATACGGACTATTTTAGTAACGAATTCCTAATATTCACACTTACTTTACCCGTAAGTAAATTCCTTTCCAGTGTCAACCTACTCTATATGTCTACTCTACTTCTATCATCCCAAGTTAATACGCTTCAGAAGTAGCATAATTCCATAGCTTTCTTCAAAATATCCCTTCCCAATCTAACGCCCTTTGTTATTCCACTGTTTCCCATATTACACTCCATTAACTTGGTTTTGCCTCTATTAATCCTCACATTGAACTCTTTCTCCAGGACTACGTTCATGCCATTTATTATGGGTTCCAAGTCTTCTACGGATTCTTCTACTACTATCGTCAGAAAAGCGTAAGGTTTTTATTTCTTCTCCTTGCAGTTTGTTTCGTTTTCCATATTCCGTGAGGGTTGCATTACTAATTCGTGTTCTCTATTCATATATGTTAATAAAATAATTTATATAATTATTTCACTTACGTCACAGACGTTTCCACTTTTTTAACACCACGTTTTCAATTAACTTCCCTTCATTTATTCTGTAAGAAATTTTTTTTAGCCTTCACGTTTCTAGAAATTAGTATGTTTGATAATAAATTTAATTAAAACAATAATTATATGGCCACTAACGAAGTACACAATTTGTAATACTAGAGGACCTTATCAAACGACGTGGGGTTCTTTAATGACCAAATAATTACTGTTTTAATCACGTTTCCCTGGAATTTAACCATTTAAACGTGGTTAATAAGAATGTATGAATATAATATTGTATGAGGAGATGATTGAAGGAACGTTTTTCTTTTTTAGTCGAAAGCCATTGCCAACATTCGAGAAACGGGAAAAAAAACGTACGCTTCAACGAACGAGAAAATGTGGGCTCTTAAAATTCAGGAAACCAGCGACGAACGCTGCCTTTCCTGTTCCGATTTTCCAAATCCGGTCAGCGCCCCACAGTTCTCTCAATCATGTGACCTTTCCGGAGTGCTACAACCTTCTCCTTCTCCTCTTTCTCCTCCTCCTCCTCCTTCTTGCACCACAGCGACGAGCAACTGTGAGGGACGTCGTAAAAACTATTCATCGTAGTGGAAGGATTCACGAAATTCATGCGACGAAAGTAAAACGAAGTAAATATTTTCTTTGTTATTCCTAGTACACCTTCCCCTTTTCGATATTCCTTTCAATGTTGGCAAACTGTTGCAGAATATCGTCGGGCGAGGACTTTACCCTATCAGGACTGCTTACAAGTGAAATTGAACAAACATTGTAAGGCCCATATATACCATTTCAAATAGAAAAAAAAGATATTTGTTAATACCTCACATATAGCTTGTTTTATTCCATTTCATAGTCGATCCAACCTTATCTAACAACCCTATAGCTTGTAAAAGTTAGTAAATCACTTAATGTTTGTTCCTCCAATAATTAAATTAAATACGTCATTGACCTGACGCAGACAAAGATTTTAATTAGTTGAATCGACGTTTCATCTTCATTTCAGTAAATTTTTTTAATTTCTGTTGAAGGAGTCCTTTTAAGTTAAATTTTTATTTTTATAAATTTGGCATACATCCTTCATAAAAAAACATTTATGACCTTTTACTGACTTTACTCCTTGATTTTAATTAATAACATACAATAAAGTCTCTTAAAGGTCATAAATTGTTTTACTGTAAATATTTCGTCTATAGGAAGAAAAATTGAGGAAGGAAACGTTGCTATTAATTAAATGTAAGGAATAAAGTCTGTAAAAGGTTATAAATTGTTGTAACGTATATAAGGGAGGTTAAAATTAAACTTATTAAAAATTTATCATTACCTGAAGGTGTATCGATTCAACTAAATAAACATTTTGTTTTTATGTGGTTGTTAATTTATTTAATGTAATACGGAATTCTGTTGAAGTATAAATTTATACCACACGGGGTCTCCAATACAAGGAAATATAAGGGAAGTGAAGGGGAAAAGGGGGTGATATTCGTATTAATAAAAGATCATAAACTGTTTTACTGTAGATATTTTATCTTTAGGAAGAAAAAGTGAAGAAGGCATGAAAATATGACAGAAACGTTGTTAATGATTAAAATTAAAGAATAAAGTCTGTAAAAGGTCATAAAAAATTTATAAGAGAGGCTAAATTTAAACTTATTAAAATTTTATCAATACCTGAGTGGATATCGATTCAACTAATTAAACATTTTGTTTGTATCTGGTTGTTAATTTATTTTATTTAATATCTTAATATGTTATAGTATTCCTTTCAACCGCACGAGAATTAAAATATATGACTATAAGGGAATTGGAGGGGATAAGAGAGGTGATATTCTTAAATTGAGAACGTTTTATATTTTTGTAATTGTAAAAAACAAGTTATTAAATTAATTTCAGCCCCAGACGTTGCAGAAGAAATATGAAAATTTGTTAAGGTTTAATTAAAGAAGTGAGGAAGTCACTAAAGTTTACGGACAAAACGTTTTCCAATAGATTAATTCCTTTCTGCTTTTTGACCATTCTTTGTGTTTTATAATTTGTTATAATAATAATAATTGGTATAAGGGTGATGAAAATCGTAGAAACCCTCCTGTGAAACTGTCATATTCGCCGCCCAAGAAATAATCAATTTGTTTGTATGTGGTTGTTAATTTGTGTCATTTAATACGGAAATATAAACCGTTAAACGGAATGAGGATTCTTTTATTGACTATAGGGGAACTGAAGGGGAAAAGGGGGTGATATTCGTATTATTAAAAGATCAACAGATAGCAATAAAGTAACTGAGTGATTAAAAGCAAAGAAGCTTGACACATTTTAATAAAAAAAATATATAGGAGGTATTCCCCCTTTTTTTAACAACTTTGCCGAAGATTTATCAAGAAGCGGGCAAAATTAAATTTTACGGTAAAGTGCAAAAATTACAGCCGGATTAACGACACGACATGCGGAGCAGTAATTTCTAAACCACTAGAATACATTGCCAGCTACACATAGCACCGCAAAAAAAGGGTGGTGTGGGTGAGAGGGGTGAGGGTGGAGGGGGAGGAACGTACACACACACGACCAAGCATAAATCTCGGCTACAATACCTCTGAAGTTTTAATTCTGGCGGTTTACCATTTCATTTGGTTAAAGCAAAGCAAACAATTCGCGAGATATTCCTTCGCCGGTGGCGGCGGTGGCGGCAGAGGCGGTGGCAGGGGCGGCACAAAAGAGCGACTCTGGGCCGGCGGCGGCGGCGGCGGCCATAGGTTTTGGAAAGGGCCTCGCGCAATGCCGCGCCCACCTCAAATTGTATCCGATAAATCAAAGCGGGCGGGCGGGCGCACTGCTGCGTAATTCGGCAGCTCGGGCGACAAGCCGTGATTTAATGGCGACCACTGAATAAATTGCACGTGCAGCCCCGTGCGTGCCGCCTGCCCGCCGAGATATGTACACTGCAATACCTCAACTACTACGGTCCACCAAGGAACGTGTCGACGGCAATCCACTTTCATTTGTCCCAGTCCAGCCCTCACAAAAATTACTCTTCTCCTCCCTACGGCAGAGGACCAGGGCTTGATTTCCCATAATAGACATATGCTTACTTAACAATAATAATAATATAAATTACTAATCATTAAACACAATGTAGCGACTTCCTCGGCTGATTTCTTAAAATTTGGCACTTTCACGAACAAAGTGATGTCAAATGTAGAATTTTAATTCCGAAAATGTTTTAATATTTTTTTTAAAATCCATTAAAAGTCCGACCAATTAGGTTTATAAAACACTTAATTTAGGACTTCCTCTGGTGATTTCTTGAAATGTTAATATTTGTGTGTGGTGATTTCATGACCCTTACATTCATCGGGTAAAGCAAAAATAATTTAGTTTTTGTTATTTGCGTACACAGGATGGAAAACGAGAATGGTTTGGTGAGACCGAGTGGGCGGGAAACGTCACCGTCTACAACATTGTTGATGGCCTGGAGTGCAACAGTTGGTTCGGGGAGCTCTCCTGAGAAGGTCGGGGCGAGAGAGAGAGAGCAGTGGAGGAAACAATGTGCAGAAAAGTTAATTTCGCCATTGTTCGAGAAAGAAGATTTTGTTTTGTAGTACGGAAAACAAAACGAGGTCTTTTTTATGGAGATTTAAGCTGAAGAAGAGGCGCTAGAGGATCTAGACGTGTTTAGCGAAGGAACATCCTGCACGGCAAACCAGGAACGACGTCACCAGGCCATTGTTAACATCTGGTAACGGGCATTTTAACCCGGTTTTCCACTTAAACCATTCTCGTTGATTCGCGATTTTTAATACAATTATTTCGTTCGTCACCCGCGTTCCTGGGAGCTGCAGCCATTTAGAAGCTGCGTAGATTATTCTTTTTGCTTTAGCCAATTTGATTAAATTTTACTCGTAGATTTATATTTTCACTAAAATTTAATTTGAGTTAGATTTCTTCTGGAAATTTTGATAGCGTAATATTATAATTAAATGGAATATTCAAATTAAATACATTTTTTATTATTATTTAACAATTTAATTGTTCAAAAATATTTTTGTTGGTGTAAGCAACGAACACCACATGTGTAACAAAGAGAAGACAATTGTAAAAAGTGCGCTCTTTTAGACTATAATCCCCCAAAAAAATTAATTAGTAAACGCTTTAATTTATTAAACACCATACTTGGGACGTCGTAGGGTAATCCCTTAAATTGTTAAATTTTGAAGGATAAACAAAACGAAACATAGAATGTGTGCTCTTTTATATTGTAACCCAGAATATAAATATTATAACTGTAATATACGTACGACCAATTACAATCAAAGTCTTAATTAAACACCAAATTTTTGACCTCCTCTGGTGATATATTCAAATCTTAAAATTTGGTGAACGAAGGGAAGTCAAATGTTTTATAGTATAATTCCAAAACTATATGAATAGATTTTTCATAAATGAGATAAATTTACGATCCATTATTTTGTATTTATTAAACGTCAAATTTGGGACATCTTCAGGCAATTTCTTCACACGACGTATAAAACGAAGCCAAATGTACAATGTTTCGCAAAAAAAAATATAATAATTTTTTCTAAATAAAATAAGCACACAACCAATTACAGTGAAAGTCTTCATTTATTAAACTCCAAATTTTATACTTCCTCGGGTTATTTCTTCAAATGCCATGGATCGAAGAAAAGCCAATTGTACAAGGTGTAGCCTTTTATGTTTTTATCCCAAAATAAATATTAACATTTTTTTCTATATCAAATAAAGATTCGACCAATTATACTCAAAATGTGTCTTTATTACTTTCTCGGGTAATTTTTTCAAATGTAAAATTTTGGCGAACAAAAGGAAGCAGAATGTATAATAAGGGGTTCTATTACATTAATGTCAAAAACGAGTTATTAATAGTTTTGTTTGCTGAATAAAATATCTGTACGAAGAACAATAGTCAAAGTTTTTATTCAATAAACACCAAAATTCGGGACTTTCTCAGGTGACCTCCAAAAATTTATTTTTTACTAACGACAGGAGTCTAACTGCCAAAGGAGTAGCTCCATCTGTAACTGACGGTAAATTTATTTTATTTATTTATTAAATATTATTTTACTTATTTATTTTGAAAAAGAGACATTTATTCCAGTTATATTTTTTCGATACATGTTGAACCAAACAAATAAATCAGACAGTTTCTCATAAATATTTTAATAGAATAAAAATTTATCACGTTTTTATTTAAAAATTAGGACTACGAGTTTCTCGTGTGATTTACAAGCTTCTTCTTGTACACAAATATAGAAGAGAATTGTAAAGAAATTATGACAAGTCTTACACTTTTTTCTTTTCTGGTAATTCATTTTCAATACGGTCAAAATGTTCCATTCTGTTCCCGTAACTTCTTACAGTTTTGTATTTAAAATTTAAAAACTTGTGTGGAAAAATCACAAGTAGCTCAAACGGGTGGTCAAACAATTGTAAAAATTAGGAAAAATATAATTTTTCTCTTTCAAGCACACCCTCTGGTCTTTGAAATTGTTTCGTATGTGTGATTGGTGAATTCGATTGATGATCAATACGGATGTTTATAACCTCTTTCATCAGTCCAAAATGTAATGTTATAAGACGACAGTTTTCGATTTTTCAATCATCATTATTCTAAAAATAATCCTCGAAAAATAGAAAACAATGAAATATCTAAGATAGGTATGACGTTTCTTTAAAAAAAATTCTAATTCAAGGTCAAAAATCGCATTTCATAGTGTTTTGTCAAAGTGTGTTTAAATGTTTGTGTTGTGGGAAATTTTTATGGTCTTGTTAATAATAGATTAAGAGTGACAGGTTCAGTCAGCAATGTCGCCACGTTTTAATTGAGTAAGAAAACAATGTTGAATTAGGATTGAGAGTAAGGTAAGGTAAAAAGCGTGACTTGCTGGTTTATTTGCACAGACAGTATCGGCAGGCGTTGCCCTGTAACGAACGACTCGACCGACTCTCGACGACCTCTTCACTTGTTTGCTCTCGTCGCGACGCCATGGGGCTTCGCACGTGCGCCGCATACAGCGTCGGCCAACCGGTTAACTCGCTGTTAATTAATTATTTAATTAATTAATTTGGGAATTAAGTTTGTGAGCCCGCCCTGGTCGCTTCTCATTATCAAATTCGAAGGGGGGTAATGCTGTCGCACGCTATAATTCTGGACGCATTAGGACGCTAATTACAAGGACGGCCACTGGGGATCTCCGGCGACAACTGCTGCTGTCTACAGGGAAGCTTCAAAGACGTCTGGAATAGTGATTAGGACACCTACTTCACATCACCTGGCGGCGCTGCAATTACGTCGGCAACAAAGGGGACACACAACTAACCTCCACAATTTACGAACTGTTTGATATAATTTCTAAATGGAAAATCATTGTGAAGATAAATTAAAAATGATAAAAATCACCCTACCATACCTTCACTAGTATTAAATTTTTTTCTTAATAAAGCACGTACTTAAAATATTTAAGGGACACGAGAACTGAAATTTGAAATTCCTGTAAATAAATTTCTACTAAGCTGAAATATTAACTGTGTGCTAACAAAAATGTGTATAAATGTAAAAAAATATTGATTTTGTAAACTTTTTTTGTTGTTGAGATATTTTGAAAGTTATTTTCAAAATTTGGCAGTTTTGAAAATGTACCTTGCGTTACGTACTTGAATATATTTCAGCTTTACATTTATATGTGGGGCTGACCATTTATATCAATTTTCAGTATTGTTTTTGGAACTTGAGTAAAACTGGGCGGGAAAAATAATTTTTGGTAAATTCTGTCATTCAGTGTCTTCCAGGTTTGGGGGGTTGTGCGAAGGGCTGGTAACCCATCCACATAAAAAAACAACCTTACACTTAAACCTCAATTCCTTAACTGTCATCAAAATATCTCTTCCCAATATAACAACAGCCTTTACTATTACACTGATTCGCACAATACACTCCATTGCCTTGGTTTTGCCTCTAATAATCCTTATATGGAACTCTTTTCTCCAGGACCACGTTCATGTTATTTGTTATGGTATCCAAGTCTTCTTCTGACTCCCCTAATAGTAAAAAATCATCGGCAAATCGTGAGGGTTTTATTTCGTCTCTTTGCAGTATGATTTCTTTTCCATATTTCGATTTAACTTATTTCATCGGCTTTTATATATATTCTAGATTTCGGCTTTCTTCTCTTTATCTTCTATTATACTTAATGTTGTCTTTCTTCTGTATAGAGTATGTATAAGCCATCTTTCTCGGTATATCATACCAGCGTTCTTTATACAATTATAGTAAAATTGCCAAACATATTATTCAAAGCGTATTTCCTATCTTTTTCCCGCATTTTCCATCCATACTTACTATCCAAATAACAAATTAGTGAGATTTCGTCACGTTACAAATATTTCACTTATTCTTTATGTTTAATAATAATTTCCCCCTGGCTTTTCTAAATAAAATTCCGTTAAAATCTTGTTCTGCAGGTTCACTATCGGTAGCAGTAGAAAGGATTTGTAAGTTCGATAACGGCAACGAATTGTGATGATTATTATCTAAATAATTTAAAATGTCGATTTAATACCACTGAGCTCAATAATAAGCTTTACTACCTTTTCATCGCTTCCTTGAAGCACTAAAGTCCCTGAAGGAGTCATGAAAAATCCTGATAAAGCATTTAGGACGTGTCAGAAAAATGTCGCCTTCTCACTCGCCTCTTCGGCGTGTCTCGTCATCGCATATGTTTCAACATCTCATAAAAACGCGGCATAATCGAATTATCTGTAATACCCTAAGAGGACGCAATTCCTTTAATCCATTTTATAACCCGAAGTGTGGGGGATGAGGAAGGGATAGGAGAGAAAAAAGAAGGGATAAAGAGAGAGAGAAAGAGAGAGACGAGGAAGAGCTTCCGCGGCAATCCCGTAAAGCGAGTTAGATCTCACTAACTGTTTTAAGACTTCATTTCTCAAAGGCGGTGTACGCGTTTGGGCCCCTCTGAATAAGGATAAAGAAAGCAGCAAAAAAATGTATATGTATATACATTTAATGCTGAAAGCGTTCCGTGAAATTATATAATTTAGAAAGCAAGCAAACATTAAAAGGTAACGAAATCTTTTATGTGAAAAAATAAATTCCAAGCTAAAGCACATTACCGTGGAAGATCTTATTCAATGTTAAATGTTTACAACCTGCATGCGGAACAAATTACGTGCTGTCAGTTTGAAGAGGACGAGGCTCTCTGTTCAAATTTATTTGGAACATTTTGTACAACCATACGGTAAATTGGGGATATTGTAAAACTTATTATCTTCAAGAATATAATCATCCTTAACTGCTGAATCATCTTAAGATACATCAATTAAAAATAATTATATTAATCTTTGTTACAGAAATTATAACTTTATCAATCACCTGATGTCAAGAAACCCATTTTCATAAAGTTAATTGCTTACTTATCAAAGATTTTAAATATTATACGACTCTTTTTATATTGGTTTATTGGTATAAATGTATCTTATACTAACAAAGGTTCAATTAGTAGATTCAGAAAATAACGATTTGATAAAATTCTTACAATATTTACAATAAATAAAAAGACGGCCATTTAGTCAGCATATAAATTTATCACTATTTATTTAAAAGCGACGTTTCGTCCCCTTTTTGAGACTTCCTCAGGCGTACTAGAAACATAATATTACAAGAAATTATTTTTTTTAAATTTATATATAAAAGACATCGTTCAAAATTTACAAATTTAGCAACTCATCATATTTACTCCTTAACTCCCTCAGCTGAAAAGATTATATAATGTACATGTGAAGAATTCGGATCATCTTCCAGCCCCTGACGGTGACGAATGTAGCAACAATGAGTGCTTTCGACAGTTAAATTTTAACAATGGAGAAAAATATTAAAAAAGTAAACAACTGCAACTAAATAGTATGCTACTTTTTTTCAAATTATTCGTGTCGTTTTTAACATTGACTGTACCTGATATACAACATTTCAATCATAATCCTCCAGAAATAATTATTTTCTTCGTCTAAAATTTTCAAATTTTGCTAATAGAAATTGTGATTGTTAATGTGTGTTTGCCCTGTGCTATCCTAGTACTCTAGTTATTATGCTTCCTAAGCATTCCTTCCACATCTAACACACTTTGTTATTCCACCCTTTCCCATACTGCACTCCATTAGCTTCGTTTTCCCTCTATTAATCCTCTTTCTCCAGGACCACGTTCAGTTCATTTATTATGGTTTGAAGTCTTCTCCTGACTCCCATAATCCTACAATATAATCGGAAAAACTTTTTCATTTATTATCCTTGAAGTGTGAATAAAAATAAGGTTCGCCATATTATTTTAAATATACACCCGTAAAAAGAATGTAAATCGAGAATTTTTCCTGATGTTTTGCTACAATTTTTGTGCTAATATTTATGCAGATAAATAAAGACTTTTCTAATTAAAACCTTCTTTTTTTATTTAAATGATAATGAAGAATTGAAACATTTTCTTTTCTTAATAGTGGACTGTTTTTATTTGTATTTTTTATTGATTTTTGTTCATAATTTACTAAGATTGTAATAAAGTATGGTTTTTATAATGACGACAGTGATAATTATTTTATTAATTTATCCATACTTTCACGGTACGATTTAATATTTTAAATAGACGTAGTGTTAATAATAACTTGGGGGAATAACATGAAATGATTTATTAAAGTACTGTTTCCGCGGTTGAAGTTTATTATGGTGGACTGTCTTTATTTGCATTTTTATTGATTTTGATCATCATTCATTACTATTGAAATAAAGTTTGGTGAGTATTTTTATAATTACGCCAGTGGTAATTATTTTATCGATAAATTTACGGTAAGATTTGAGATCATAATTAGACGTAGTGTTAATAATAACTTCGAGGATGCATAGGAAATGATTTAATAAAGTACTGTTTTCCCGGTGGAAGGGAAATGGGGAAAGAAACATAAAATGTAAGTGGAACTGTAGAAACTCTAGAAAGAATTATGTCCGTTACTCCAATATTATTCGTATGGTTTATTGGTGCAGCCTGATATAGTTCGGTTGGCAAAGAAAACGTACATTCCATCAATAAACTTTCCAAAGGAGGAATAACTCTTTCCCGATAGTTTGTTACTGCAGTAGCAAATCCAACACTTTTGTTCGCATGGATGGGGTAGGGGGAAGGGGGAGAAGGGGGGAAGGGGTTGCTCGTATCTTCTACTAGCCCGCAACACAGGGTGAGTAACAAAGTGATGTTTCCATCTTTCACCCTCTCCCCTCCCCCGAAGTTCACTTGTTTTTAAAGAATTATTTTTTAAACCAAAGAAACTCTGTGTGTGTTGATTATAAACATTTTATACTAACATCTGTTTATTTTAATTCATATAAAAACTTTTGTCTTTACGATTATCACTTAGTACAATAATTATTCTAATACATATAATATTAAAATAATGAATTTACAAAATTAAAATAGTGTATATAATTCACCTGTAAACGTGAAAGTTGGTTAGTCCTTTGCTTAGCCTATTTTAGCAGATGGGTTAGGGTTTGTTTTGTGTGTATATGAGTATCCTGAAGGCATACGACGTGGGTGGGTGAGGGTTGACTGGCGGTGAACTGATTATTGGAGGATATATGAGGATGTGGTATGATGGGTTAGGATGTCCCTAAATGTTCAGGGAGAAGGATGAGGTCAATCGGGAGTTTTCTTTTGAACCGACGGAAGCGGCGAGATGGAGGAGGATTGTCATGGAATTGTTGGATCGTGAGGTTTGTATGTTTGAGGGCGCTTTCAATTAGGAAGGTTCAGGATTTTGAGATTACGGAGTATACTTTGAGAAGTTTGATGCTATGGCGTATCACGGAACTTCTAAGGTACCAGGGAAAGTTTTTAATGGTGCGTAGTATTATGTTTTGTTTGAATTTTGGCTTGACTGTTGTTCCCCATATGGATGAGCCATAGGACCAGGTCGGTTGTATTATGGAGGCATTTTCGTGCTGATGGTAACAGTGGCTTTTCTTTTTAGGAGGTGATATAGGGTTCTGAATTTACGGTTGATTTTTGCGGGGATGATTAATATGGAGGATTCCACCAGAGTTTTGAATCAAACACGGTTCCTAGATTGGTGGTTTCTGTTTTTGTAGGGGTTAATGAATTGTTCAGATAGAGGCGGATTTTGGGACGAGTGTTTAATAATGTGTGTTTGAAATAACTTATTCGTTGTTAGAATATTTGAAAGGAGACAACAGTGTTTTATTATGAATATTCACTTCTAAAATTAGTTTGACGTCCTTATTACTTTTTAAGCTATATATAAATTACATTTATATAGAATGATGTTACTAATGGTTGTGTGTGAACGTTACTTTTGTGTGTGTTTAGTTTCATTCAAACTCATTCGTTTCAAGTTAATCCTCTTTATTGTAATATCCTTATAATATTAGATGGAAATTGGTGGTCTGTTATATACGAGATTTCATGCAGAAGTTGGAATTATGTTTTCCCCCGCTGCGAGGATAACAAGTTTTCCGAGGAACTTGAGTGACCATCTGGAAGGTGATTTGCTTACGAATATCGTGCAAACATTTTAATGAAGAGAACAATCTGCAAACACAATTAAATAAATTAGTTTCATTAGTTGAGGGGCCTGCTACGGGTCAAGTGAGCCTGGATAGACGAGTTGTAATGGGATTGCTTTAAGCGGAGCGCACAAGTTGGACTAAGGTGGGTGGTGGAATGGGGGGAAGGACAGCGCAAAAGGGGAGAACCTCGCCTCGTCATATCGTACAAATATCGACCCAAATTCATATAATCAGATAATGGTTTAAATGCGAGCTCGTGGGTTTCCCTTTTCACCTGAATATAGACAAATACCTGGGATGACTTTCGCTCTGACCACAACAATTTAGTGGTTTCACGCCATTAAACGCATTGCTTTAATTTACTGTTGTAGTGAACATACGCGAATTCAAATGTTTGGACTTAATTTGAATATAATAATTGAAAAGGCTTGCGCAAGATAATTTAGAATAAAGGGTTGTACCAGACCAATCTCATAACTGAATACCAGAACAACAACAACAATAATTACTAATATAGCTTTGCCAGCAAAATATTTCATTACTATTCAGGAAATTAAATAACGACAAAATTGATTATGATGATGTAAAAATATCATACAAACAAAAAACATAGTAATAATATTTCCCTATGTTAATCAGTCACATTAATAATCAAAACTATACTATAATTTTGATTTCCTATTTATTCAGCATGAGCTTTCAGCATTGCCATAGTCATCTCCAAAATACTGTAAATTTAACATAAATTTAAACAAGGCCAAAAATACACCAAAAAAATTGTGAAACATAACAAAAAATAATTTAAAAATTAAAAAACAACTACTTTTTTCGGCCCTGATATGATTTTAAAATTTTAAATTATAGTTTGTTATTTTTCGTTAATTTTTGTGTTTTTTGGCCTTATTTTAAACTTATACTAAATTCAAATACAATTTTTAATACATTTAATTTTTTACGGAATTTGTTTTAAATTATAACAATATAAATATAGCTTTGATTTTTTCATAATTAAATATTAAAAATATTGTACATACCCTCATGTAATTTATTATATATATATAATTTCTACATTTCTTCATAGTTTGCATATAATTCGAGATTTTACCGGGCTACACAGAGCGTTTATCGAACTTCGAAGTCCCAGAAGTTCAATAATTATGTTTCCCGTGTGCTAACTGAGTAAAAATCAGTCTTTTAACGTAATTTAATTAAATTCCTTGAAGAAATTATATAAAATAATTAAAACACAAGAGACAAAATTTTCCATGGTATAATTTTTACTGACAAATTTGGCAGTTTTTTTATTGTACTTAGTATCAGGAAATTGATTTTTGTACTAACATTTATATCCAAAACTGTTTACCAATCTTTGGCATATATTCTTGCGTAACTTTTTTTTTATCATTTGTAGCTCATAATTTAGGATAAAAAATTAATTAAAAATAATAAGTAAATTCTTCAAGGAATATTTTTTGTAGTAAATAACTGATTGGAAAATTAGTCTAACTAAATAAATAAAAGCTTCGTTTTAAATCAATCTCAATGTTTGTAAAAACCAAAATTATATTTAACCAATTTTGATTACAATTTTTTTCCCCAAATTTTAGAAATAAAATTCAGTCAAATAACATCTAAAAACACCAAAATAAAAATCTTCTTCAGAAGTAAACAATACAAAAGGTAATTTTTATAACAATTTGTTTTAAGAAATTATTAACGTAAACGAATAAATTTACGACCAGGTACAGAGAGATTTTTTTAAAAAATATTTGAATCGACGTTTCTTTAACATTTTTGCTACCGTCCCTCTAAGGAGTCATTTTATAATTTTTTATAAATTTTGCGTCTCCAAAATTTAACATACGCAGAAAATAAAGGTGACGAAACGTAGATTTATTTAAGATACTATATTTTCTGTATCTAGTGATTGATTTATTTTATTATTAGAGAAAAAGATATTATTTTGATATACATTAATTCATAATTTAATATACAAACTTTCATATTGTTAAATAAACAGTTATGTATATTATATTTTTTAATATTACATTATAAATTATAAAATTCTATATAAATCATTTATTATATAAAACTTAATGTAAAAAATACAACATAATTAAATAGGAAGCACAAGAACAAATATTAATCCCGTTTTTACCACCATAAAACCAATGCCAATCATAGTTCCTAAACAAATACAGCCTCGTTGCTGTATTAATATTTATAAAAACAATGTAAAAATAATACAAAAAGAAAATTTTTTAAAACAAATATACATTTAATAATGAAACTGTTATTAGTTTTAAGGAAAAGAGTGGCGATATTATTAAACATAATTTATATTTTTTTTAGAATAAATCGCAGTTTTACGATCTAACGACTGTTGGCAGACGTTCAAATGTCAAATTAATTTTTTTTTAGTATTGATAACTTGAATTTAATATTCACGAAAAGCGCAGACATTTCTTTCAGCTATTTTAAGAAAAGTTTCAACAAGTTTTGCTATATAGTATGGTATGAAATCAAAAATTCTAAATTTAATGCAAAATATGGACGATACGTGTGACTGTAAATTCCGCATATAAAATTGAGAAATTAATATATTTAATAATATAATTAATTTACATTTGACAATATGAAGGTTAGTACAATAAATTACGATTTAATATATATATATATATATATATATATATATATATATTGTAACATGAAAAGTTACACTTAACAATGCAGGCCAGCTTTCGAGTTGCAATTGTTGAGGAACTGACGCAACCTGGGCCAACAATGTGGTCTGGCGAGACTTTAAGAGTCGTCATGGTGTAGTGGAAGGAGCAGGTTGTGTCGGCGGGACGACGAGAGGATGACCACGCCCTGCAGATATAATTATTTCTCATGCTTTGATTGGAATTAAAGCTACTAAAATCCATTTTTGGTATTTTTTTGAAAAATACCTGGCGCCCTAAAAAGAATTATAAATCCTCGAATACGGAGGAACGCGGAATATATATATCAAATTAATATCAGTTGCTCTAATAGTAAAATAAAATAAATCAAACACTAGATACAGACAATATAGTATCTTAGATGAATCCAAGTTTCGTCACCATTTCTTTAAGGTAATGCTAAATTTAGAAGATGCAAAATTTATAAATTTTTCAAAATTGACTCCTTACAGGAGTTTGTTTGAAAACAGGTAAACTAGTCCAAGGAATTTGAAATACTTTTATTGAAGCAGAATAAAGGACATAGATAAGTTTTTTAAGAAAAACAAGAATGAAAAAATGGCAACCGGACCAGGGACTCGAACCCAGGACTGAGCTAACTTGTCATCAATTTACGCGATGTTCATTCTTCACGTATTTCCAATAATTAAGGTGTCAATAGAGTGATTAGTGAATTTGCGTTATTAAGTTTTTACGGGAATGGAGCGATGTTGAATCGGTCCTTGACTCGGATTAGCTCAGTTGGTAGAGCACCTGCCCTGCTGGATATCGGGAGGTACTGGTTGGAATTTTTCCCTACTTGTCTTTCTTCTAAAATCAGGCAAACTTTGTTACAATATCCCCCGGCTGATCTCCGGAGACTACACACATTTTAACGCCTCAGGTGATATTTCTTTCTTCCTCGTGCATGGGCAAAGATATTTCGTTTTTTTTTCTCTGTAGTCAAACTGTAATAAATTGCCAATAAAATATATATATTGCCACGAATTAAAAAGTGAATTAATCACCAGGCTATCTAAGATTATTCAATATTTTTTTCCAGAGGGATCAATATTTTTAGCTTCTCTACAGAGACATCATGGAGTGCTAATAATTATTCGCCGCCGGTTTCCTTTTTCCCTGTGACAAACGACTTTCAAGTCGTTAACATTTGGCAGACCTGACGGCGGGGGCCTAAAGGTAAACGCTGCGAAAACACGTTGGCTGGCCTGCAATTAACGTGGGCTACTCCTCCCAGAGGGCTCGAGGCCAATGATGGAGAATGCATTAAACCGTGTTTACCGTAATGCAGCCTGGAGTTCCCTTAGGCGAGATCGGAGTTCATCAGGTAGGGCCATACATTCAAATTCGCTGGAATACGTTCAAACAAATAATTAGAAACGTTCCTGGAACATATTTTACCTAGGAAGTGTTTATATCTATTTACTATAATACGTCACTGATGTGATTAGAATATTTTCTTTTTTTTGAGATTTGATCAATTTATAAAGAAGTTTCCAATGCATATATATGGCAACACTGTGACTTATGATCCTTTGTAAATAAAAAAAAATTATTTCACTCTTCAAGAAAATGTAACTCTTTGTTTTCTTGAAAATTATGAGCTAATCCCTTAATTTTTACATAAACGTATTCAGGGGCAAGATACAACCGGGTGATACAATCTTTATAATAGTTATTAATGTCGCTAAAATACACAAAAAAAATTAGCGAAACATAAAAACCTATAATTGAAAAACAACTACATGTTTCGGTACTGATCTTGACCATCTTGAGCTTCAACAGTTTAACCTGAAGAGGGTTCAGATCAGGACCGAAACATCTAGTCGTTTTTAAATTATATTCTTTTATGTTTCACTAATTATTATTTTAAACTTAAATCTAAAGTTTTTATGTTCCTATAATCCTTATAAATGGCCATTTCTCCATGGTATGAATACAAAAATCATTTTGAAGGATTATACCAATAATTATGTAATGAGGAACCGGAAATGAGCCAGCAATAGACCTTCTTTCCATTATAAAAATTGTTTTGATAAGGAAAGAAATTTCTCTGGTCCTAGTGAATATAAAAGTGTCCCTTTTCTGTCCAATTTAAGGATATTGTTACGCAGATATATCCATTCCTAAAATTATTTTCCTAATTCTCCGCTCATCGGTATCGTTTCAGAGAGAATTAATTTTCAATAACAATACTTTTATTTCTATTTAAAGCCTTTTCCCGTCCACAATGCACGTATTTACGACGACTATTCGTGGTTTAGGGAGGGAGGTTTTTCTCATATTTTGTTGGCCCGTTTCCAAAGCCACTTATGTGCCCGTTTCGGAACAGAATCTTTATAGAAATAAAACACAGAACAGCGGGTTGAACTTTTGGCTTACAAACTCTAACAGTTATTAGCGTTCTTATATTATCTCAAAATTGTGTTTATGTTCGTAAAGAAAACCAATTTGCATAACGTGTCGGTCGGTTTTCGTTTCGTGTTACTTCAGCCTTGTACGAATGAGGAGAATTCAGATTTTGGTATTTAATACAGCACAGTTAATATTTTATTATGCATAAAAATGGTATGAAAGACATCATTAAAAATATAAATAATAACGAATTAATAATGAAATATTTGTACTATTAATTAAGTTTGAAAATTACTAATATTTATATAAGTTTATGAATGAATTTTGGCAATTTTTTGAAGAAACTGGAGAGAGATTCGCTTCTCGTTTTTTGATATATTTGTTCTTTCATCGGAAAGTAACTGCACAGTGGAGAAAATATAAATTACTTACTAAGTTATTTCTGTTGGATCATTATTTTTTAACATAACGAGAGGTTTGTACAAGTATCTTAGTTACTAACGTCTGTACGTTTAAATTAATGTTTAAATGAAGCCAAAAATAGACAACTAATGAAACAAAAATAAATTTAAATACAACTAAACATTTCAGTCCCTATCTGGACTTTCTTCAGGTTGAACTGATACAAATCACTTACAAATTTTGTGTGGAATCATTGTTGGTTTCTTCTATGTTACAATTTGAAAACAGTTCAATGCGTTCCATTATCCTTACAAAACTATTAATATTACAATAAATAATAAGACGACCGGCAAGTCAACACATAAATTTATCACTATTTATTCAAAAATCACGTTTCGTCTTTTTGAGACTTCTTCAGGCGTAAATTTACTCTACATTTTATAAACACTTCACATGTACATTCAATAATATTTTCGGCTGAGGGAATATGATGAATTCATAAATTTTTACGCCTGAGGAAGTCAAAAAAAAGGTGACGAATCGTCATTTATGAATAAACAGTGAGAAATTTATATATTGACTTATTGGCCATGTTTTTATTTATTGTAAATTTTAAAGTCAGAAAACTATGTTGTTATTTATATCACAACTAAGACAGTAAAACCTAATAATAGCGTTCCTCAGATAATTACACTTCAATTTACTACTGTAAGTACAGTGATAAAAATAAATCACAGAAATAAATATTATTTTAAAAGACCACAAAACAAGAAAAGCTAACTCAGGACGTCCAACTTGAGGTTTACTTCCCATTATGACCTTAATATTATTTGTTCGAGCTTCAATTGTAATCAATTCTTCTCTATTTGAATTTAATTAAAATTTTGCTTTGTTTTCCTCTTTTTGCCCTTGCAACGTAATTAATAACGATATTAAAATTTTACAAATAACATTTAATAAAAATTGTTTTATTTATTTGGAATACCTTTTCAGGTAGAATATTTAAGTCAGAAAACTAAAATTAGCGTTCCTCAGATTATTACACTTTAATTTAATAACAGTAAGTACAGTAATAAAAATAAATTACAGGAGTAAATATTATTTTAAAAGACCAGAACAGAAGGAAACTAACTCAGGACATCCAACTCTTGGTTTCTTCCCCCATTATGATCGTGTAAAATTTAGTATAATATTATTTGACTGCAAGCAATTCTTCTCTGAATTAAATTAAAATTTTGTTTTGTTTTCCTCTTTTTGCACTCCCAACTTAATAACAGTATTATAATGGTTAACATTTTTCTATTTGTTTGATATTTATGGGCTTGTTTTCAGGTAAAATGATCCAATAGTTTCTTTTTAATGGGAAAATTTCGTATAACAGCTCACTGATTTCGCTGTCTAAGCTTAAAATCGTAACTGTTGATTCTGGTAGCGATATGACATGTTAAAGAAAGATTTGGTCCTAAAAATCATTGAAGTTCCTCCTTAAAAATATATTTATTTTTATATTTTTTTGCCTTGGAAATATATATTCAATCACTGTGAAAGCAAGGCTGCCAAACAGCCCCGTAAATCTGTCAGTGAACTGTTTTTACTGTCCGAGCAAGCTTCACAGGTACCTTTTATGTCTGTATCTCTCTTTGCAGCAAGTGAGTTGCTGATGGAATTGCGTGTTCGGCCGAGAGAAATGGAACAGCCATGTGTACGTAACGCTGAGGCAGTGAATTTGACAATGGTGCCCCCGCCCCCCGCCCCCCCACCCCAAAACCCCGATCGTAACAAGCGGTCATCAAAGTGACGGAGTTTCGATACGGATACTATCCCCTAGTCATAAGAAACCCGTATAAAATCCCCATTCTTTTACACTTTTAAGGGAACGTCTACGAAATTCTTTGTATTTTGCACACGGAGATAGAGAAATAAACAACACTAAACTTTATCGTCTGTTTTAAACCTTAACCAACGAAATAACAAGAGACGTATAAGTCCATACAAAACAGGTTTGCTTAGATATATACACCGTTAATAAAGAGCTTCTTCCATATAAAAAAGAGGGGGACAAAAAATTACACGCAGAGATCCCACACCCCATTCGTATAAATGGTCTATTTAAAATACGAATAAAAATGGATACCACGTAAGTGACGTATTAAAATACCCAGGAAACGAAATTATATTTCAAAGTCTTAAATTTATTAAGGATTAAACCAAATAAATTTTTATATTACTTACAAATTAATTTAGTTTTAAATACAAGTCTCATAAATTCAAAAAGATTATTTCATCTTCAATCATAATTATCCTTAATTATGGCAAATAAAGAGGGTAAATTAATCGTAATTCGGGACAACTGTACCTGTGACATGACAGTTGACGTCTCATTGGTTTATTAGATATTATATTTTGTTTAAACGGGCGGGACTGTTTTTGTGCTTTACGAACTCCATTACAAATTTCAGAACAAAATTCTCTGGTTTGAAGAGAAAACGGACAAAATATAGAGGTCTAGTAGAAAAATTATCTTAAATGGATGGAGCGGCAATAACGTGCGCGGTCATCCCCACTCCTCTAGGATCATCTCGCCCATAAGTATCATTTGAAAATCAGCGCTTTTTGAGTACCCCCAAAATATATTTGAAATTTACAAGAGACAAATTAAAGTGGATTATTAATTTACATAGTATCAAATTTTAAAACATGTAAGGCACGAATATTAGTTTATACGGACGGTTAAGAAAAGTGACCATGTTGCCAGTTGGATGAGAATTTATACCAACATATTTGTCAAATAAATGCTAAAAATATATGCAATAAATAAAAACGGCCAAAAAAAGTCAGCATTAAATAGATAACTGTTTATTAACAAAAGCGACGTTTCATCTCCATTTTGAGACATCTTCAGGCTTACTACAAACAGAATATTACAATACATTAATTCTGAGTTCTATGTTACAATTTTGAATTTATATATATAAACAACATGGTCAAAAACTTACAAATATAGCAATACACCCTATTTACTCCTTGACTCCTTTAGTCGAAAAGATTATTTGAAATTTACATGTGAAGAATTTGGTGCCGGGTTGGACCTTCTTCAGCCACGATTACGGCCGAAATTATGTGTAACAATGAGTGTTTTCAGCAGTTAAATTTTAACAATAGAGAAGAATAGTGGCAGTTTTTATTTATCGTAAATATTTAAGTCAGAAAAATATGATCTAAAATTACATTATTTTCTATTAGCATATATTTGAGGAGATCATAAATTGCTTTTCCTAGGATCTGAATTCGGGAAAAATTTTTTCATATGCTTGGACCGAAATTAATTTTAAGTCTAAAATACTATCTTATTAAATTATTAAAATGTCATCTTTTTTAATTTCATAATAAAACTATTGAATACATTTTTTAAACATTTCGATTAAAAAAATAATTATAAACACTCAAATTACAAAAATATATTTTTCATGTTTTCGACACCAAGGTTTTGATGGGAAAATAATTATTTAATATATTTACAACTTGCTTCCGCGAGTGTTTTGAGAACTTTAAGATTTTATTAACGTTTATATTTAAAAAAATTCCTGACTATTTAAACAAATTTTGAGAATGTTTGAAACGTCGTACCGAAACCTTGAAATAACCTATATAAAAAATAAAAGAGTAAATAATTATTAAAAGTTTTTAATTTAATAAAGTGTTTTACTAATTTAATTTATCAACTCTTAATAAATTAATTAATATTTCAATATTTTTATTTAATAGAAAGGCGTGATCAAAGTGACACAAAAAAATTTGTGGTCGTCACCGAAATGTTATAATAATTAAAGGAAAGTTATTACGGTTCAGCTTTTTTATTTAATTAATTATTTTTAATTGAAATAAGATTATGACTGCCTCTTACATTAATAAATTGTTTTTTTTCCTAAATTTTTATTTCTCTTGTTCCATTCATTTTAAACTTTTGTGTTAAATTTAGTGAAAGGAAAATAACTTATTTTAGTGTAATTTCAATTACTGTAATAAGAGCCAAAATAAGTAAGAAATAAAAATTCAGAATAATTATAGCAGAAGATCGAGTTTTGAAGCTGAAATCTTTGAGGAATTTTATTAAAATGAATATTTTTTTTAAAAAAACGTAAAATTAGCAATACAGTTTCTCCCTTTTATTATAGAAATATTTTACATTTTTTTACAATTTCTGCTTATTGTTCATGAGTTATTGGACAGAACAGTTTATAAATATTCATTCATTCAAATCAATTGCTTTCATGGCGAAGGGAAATATATGTTAATTTAGTGTTTTTACAAAATATTTTACTGGAACATTTTCATTTAATTTTTTTTTATTCCCACAGACCCCTTTCGTAAAAGAACGTTATTAATGCTATTTACCATTTACGTTGCGCAGGTAAAAGATCTAAATTTCTTCAATCCAGCACATTCGCTGAGGAGCACAATGAAATCATAACTTACTTTACTTTAATGGATTTTAACATGAAAATTCTATGAAACAGTCCCTATATTTTAACATACTATGGAAAAAAAAGGTCCGTGTAAGGGTAGGGGGGGTAAAAAAACGGGCAGTGAATTGAATAAAACTTGGAAAAAGCGAGAAAGGCACGTTAAAAGCGGACAAAGAGTCGTTGGGGGCCCCGCAACTGTGAATACGTAACGACATTCATGAAACATTGGTCGGCTCTGGGACAACGCAGCTAAATCGCACAGGTGAATATAAATGCGGCTAACCTCTGAATGCAAAACTGAGCGTGCGTGCGTGCGACATACACACGAGGCTCTCTTACGGAAAACAACTTTGAACAGCTTCTCTCTGTACACAAACTTATCGGAATATATTTACATACACAATTTACGGGCTTCTCCCCCCCTCATTCCCTTATAAAACTGTTCTCGAGCTCGGTCCATTAGTTTAATTATTGTTTTCGTGCCATTTACATTCTAAATACAACCCCCTTAATTTTTTTTTGTTTTGATAAAATAATTTTCACCATATAATATCCTTTTTTAAAAAATTGCGTTGTTTTTTACAGTTATCAAATACTTTATTCATGAAACATCTGGCCCATTGTTGTGAATAACGATTTTAATTATAATTTAACCTTCATCGTCGACATGTATTTGTAGGTCAAATATCGAAGATTTTCCCGATGTATATTCTTGGTAAACAGTTCCGGGGATCACATGAAGTTTAAGCCACGACGTTTCTGTGGCGTACTCTGCAATCGTTCTCGGGTGAAAGTGAGAACCATGGCAGAGTACGCCATCGAAACGTCGTGGCTTGAGATTCATTTGACCCGGGAAAGCACATTATCAAAGATATTTAAGATGACAGGAATAAAACTATCGATAAAAGACGAGTTATCCAGAACGCTCTACAGGAGGCAGTCAGAAGTAATTGGAATTGGAGGGAAAGAAGATAAAGGAGTTGTGAAGAAAGGAGTTAAGACACGAATGTAAATACCGCCCATGCTCTTTATCTTATACATAGAACAGGCGATGAAGAAAGTAAGAAAAGAATTTGGCAAGGGAATAAAAATGTAAGGAGAAAAAAATAAAATAATAAAGGTTTGTTGATGATATTTGTGGTATTAGAGGAGTCAGAAAAATACTTGAGGATGACAGGAATAAACTATCGATAAAAGACGAGTTATCCAGGAGGCAGTCAGCATTAATTGGAATTCAAGGGAAAGAAAGCAGTTGTGAAGAAAGGAGTTAAGACACGAATGTAAATACCGCCCATGCTCTATAACTTATATATAGAATAGGTGATGAAGAAAATAAGAAACGAATATGGGAAGGGAATAAAAATTTAAGGAGAAAAAAATAGAAAGTAAAGGTTTGTTGATGATATTTGTGGTATTAGAGGAGTCAGAAAAATACTTGAGGATGACAGGAATAAACTATCGATAAAAGACGAGTTATCCAGGAGGCAGTCAGCAGTAATTGGAATTAAATGGAAAGAAAAGAAAGCTGTTGTGAAGAAAGGAGTTAAGACACCAATGTACTCAGTCGCCCATGCTCTATAACTTATATATAGAACAGACCATGACGAAACTTAAAGGAAATATGAGAAGAAATAAAAACCTTAAGGTTTTCTGATGATATTAGTGGTATTAGACTAGTCATAAAAAGACTATAATAAGTATCACGGAAGAGTACAACAAGAGGATTAACGAAGGAAAAACAAAAGTAACGGAGTGTAGTAAGTAAAATATTTGGATAACAAAGGAAATCTAACAGCCATTACATCGAACCTTTGACATAACGTCGCGATAATATTTCCGGAAGAAAGTTAAAACCTAAATATGGATAACGAATCATACTGTAAGGAGAAGAAATAAAGACTCAACGATTTGCCGACGATATTGTAGTATTAGGGGGAGTCAGAAGAAGACTTGGAAACCATAATAAATAGCATGAACGTGGTCCTGGAGAAAGAGTTCAATATGAGGATTAATAGAGAGAAAACCAAAGTAACGGAGATAGTATGGAAAATAGTAGAAAAACAAATTCCGTTATATTGGGAAGGGATTTTTGGAAGGCAGTTAAGGAGCTGTGCATCTTGGGAAGCGTAATAACTAGGGACGGTAGAATTATCGTAGCAGATATCACCTAAATTATTTTTTTAAAGTATTTTAATTGGGTCAGTAAGTCAGCATATAATTTTACTACTATTTAATTAATATAAATACGACGTTGCGTCTCACTTTTGAGACTTCGTCAGACATGGAGTCGAGGAGTGAAGGACATGAATTGCTAAAAGTTTAAACCTTGTTTTTTTATATGTATGCAAAAAAATTGTACCATAGCCTCATGAACCTTCAACATTGAAACTAAACGTCGTATTTATTGTAGAGAATTAAGTTTAGTTCTGTTTTTTTTTGCTCAGGTGGCATCACTGGCTAAGAATGTATGTGTTCTTTGGTTTTGTCTAGTCTTCTGTTCAAAGATGTGTCGACGTGTTCTGTTGAAATAAAAATGTTGATCTTACGTTAAATTGAATAAAGCATTATAAATTTAACATATATTAAATGAAAATATTAACATTTATGTTAATTGAATATTAATAAAATTACATGCTGACTTATTGACCGACGAAAATTTTTTTTTCATAAAAAATTTAAGTGATATCTGGTACGTAAATAAATTGTTTTGCAGTAATTTACAACCCACTCAGCCTTAAGATGACAGAGCTCTTGGTCGTCGAAACGTCACGTTTTCATCGCAACTGCACCCGAATGGAAACCTGAGAACTATTTCTGCATCAACTACACCGGGAAAGCCTCAGCTCACTTATATGTTACGTAAAGTATTTTAATAATTGCGTATTTCTGGAAATTTTTAAAACAGAAATATGTTTCTTTTTCCCAGGATTATAAACAAGGAATTACCAGGTAAAATAAATCACTGAAGTGAGGCAAAGTAAAAAAAGATTTAGCGATAAATAACGATCGTGGTTCGTTAATTTCGACGTAACGTTGAAATATGGAAGAGGTTTAAACCCTTTTACGAGACAACGGTAACTCCATCATCGTTATTAAAAACCGTTCCAAGTTTGCGGAAGAATTATAATTAAAGGGAAGCGGTTTAGGTTGGCCACCCTGAAGGCCGCCGCAGTTGGGCGTCTGGGCGTCGCAACCCTCGTCGTCGGTCGGTGGCACGTGGTAATGAAGAAAAGCGAAGGCAATGTGTTCCCATTAGCGAACGAATAGGTAGGTGTGTGAGTTCCGCTCGTTAGCGCTAGGTGGCACCAGAACCTCAAAGGGTCGTCGAGGTCGTTCGCTGATCAAAAGCTAGTTTGATGAACGGAGAAGAAGGAAGCTCTCCTTTCACGCGTCCCCACTCTGCCATTTTACACTGCGAATGGAAACATCTCGGCCCGGGGGAAAAGGAAACCTTACACTCTTACACAACCTCCATCGATCCTTTAAGAACAAACGACAACTTCCAAAAATTGTACATTACAAAATAATTATTCAACATCACGTTGTCATAAAAAATTACGCAGCACGGAAAGAAATTAAAATCTTCTTACGCCACGCACTTATAAAAGCGATATCCTATCAAAATTAGAAAATTTTATTTCTAAATAGATCAAAACTTCTCTGTAATCCCTTGCATTTAGAAATACCACCAATTTTTCCCAAATGGCGCTGATTACTTTCAAGGAACACTCGTAAAACAACAAGGGAAAAAATTGTAATTTATATTAAAAATAATTTATCTGTTGCTGTTGTGGTGGTGGTATTCAGCACTAAGACTAGTCTGATGCAACCCTCCATATTACCCTTTAAATTTCCTCATAATTACATTTTCCCTAATCTGCTTAACATATTCCATTCTTCGCCTACCTCTTCTGTTCTTACCCCACATACATAATGATTATCTTGCAAAACCGTCATGTCATAAACGTGGAATCTTTATCACTTCTCCTGGTCAACGTCCTTCATATTGTTCGCTCTTCCCTTATTCTGTTAAGAACTTCCTCCTTAGATACTTTATCCACCCATCTAATTTTCAGCATTCTCCTATATCATCACATTTATAACAGTTATTTTTTTTTCATTTCCGGAACTCCTATCGTCCACGTCTTCCAAGTCTTCTTCTGACTCCCCCAAAATACTACAATATCATCGAAAAGCATAGGGATTTTCATTTATCTAACCAATAAATAATTAAAGGAATTATGTTGTCCTTCTCCATAAGTGGTATTTATTACAATAAATACTGGTCTGATGCAACCCTTTATGCTAGCAGGTCTTGCGCAAGCTTTTTCATTTCCTCGTAACTATCACAGCCCAAATCCTACCTAATCTGCTTAGCATTTTCTATCCTTGGCCTACCCCTTCTGTTCTTACACCACATACCTAATGATTATTTTGCAAAACCGTCATGTCTTAAAACGTGGGCACTTTATCTATCCCTTCTCTTCGTCAACTTCCTCCATATTTTTAGCTTTTTCCCCAATTCAATTTAGAACTTCCTCGTTAGTTACTCTATCCACCCATTTGATTTTCAGCATTCGTCTATAGCACCAAATTTCAAAGACTTCCATTCTTTTCCTTTCGGAGCTCCTATCGTCCACTTTTCTTCACCCATACGAACATTTTTTGGAACGATTTCCTAATATTCAGACTTATTTTACAGGTAAGTAAATTAATCTTTATGCCTACTATACTTCTAACATCCCTAGTTATTACACATCGCAGGTAGCAGAATCCCTTAACTTCCGTCAAAATATCCCTTCACAATCTAACACCCTTTGTTATTCCACTGTTTCCCAAATTACACTCCTTTATGGTGATAAATAGTATGTTGACGAAACTTTGGTTACATGTAGCCTAAAAACATTATTTTATTCTTTATAATCAATTCAATTTAAATTATTTTAAATAAAGACAGTAATGAATTACCGATTTTCCATGGGAGAAATAGATGAATTTTTTTTAAACAGTAATTAACATCTGTAACTTTAAATTTATGTTTAATTAGAGTCCAAAAACCAAAAAAAATCAATACAGAAATAATCATTGAGAATTTTTATTCATTTTTCGTTTTGTTGCATTATTAGTTTTTAACGTGCTTGGCGTCCATTATTCATTATTCGTTCATTATTTTTTAATGTTCAGTATGTTAATGAACTTAATAATACGTTCATTCGACGATTTCCGTCAGAGAATAAAAAATCATAGTTCTAATTCACTAATTAACTTAAAATGCATAAACTCACAGTACTTTCAGTATTATAATATGATATAATTAAAAATGCTTGCTGGTGCAATCACCCACTTCCACTAACCCCCTTTTTTTTCAATTTCCTTCTACTGCTAGTAAAGAGGAAGCGCACGTTTCATGTTCACCAGTCTGTAGCCTGTTACCAAAAGAAAAAATGTTACAATTTTTTTTGTAAATAGAATAAGAACATCCGAGAAAAGTTTTAGAATGGTAACTTTAAAGGAGAAGGGTTTATAAACTTTAATTTGGGAATTTTAGGAGCCAACGGCTCGGAGAATCAAGCGGGCCGAGCTTAGGACCGACCACAAACTATTATTATACTGTAGCAGTACGATCTTCACACACACACACATGGATTGCTGTGAAATTGGGCCAAACTTAGACAGGCAGCTTCATACCATAAGAAAACCACAACACCACTAATGGCGTGGGCCGTCTTCTCTATGGCTATGGCGTCAGCTCTTAGACGAACAATAGTTTCGAGGGTGCATTCGAGGAACAGAGTAAAGCCATTAAATACCTCGGGGCAATCAATTTGGGATCTGTAATTAAACTTCCATGTCCCGGAGGAAGAGTTCCTTTATCAAATAACGTAAAATAATTCATAAACTCATTATTATTCACAATTTTTCCCGTAGACAACTCAGTCGTTATACCCATAAAGCTTACACTGCATGCATGGGACCGACAAAGAAAAATTTTATTTAAGGGAGACTGGGACGAAAATTTTAAATTCCTGTAGATGAATTTCTACTGAACCAAAAATTAAACTGTTTGTTAAAAACACCCATATGTTGCAATGTACAAAATTTTGTATTTGTAAACTTGTTTTCTGTTGACACATTTTTAAAATTTTTGAAAATTTAATAAAACTGTGGGAAAAAGTTCGTTTTTCAGTAAGAGCTTCATACGTTTACTTAAAAATTGGCACTTTTCAGCACTTTTAAAGTTTTTTCTCACCTCAACTACTTGAGCAATTACAAAACTTATACTTCAATTTCAAGGTATAAGCATGTGAATGATGTACAAAAAAAATAGAGACAATATCATAATATTTGTGATTCACGGGTTTTTGGTACCAGAAATCATGAAGAACAATTCATGGAAAAACAAAATATAATAATTTATTAATTTAGAATTAAAATTGTACTACAACATATGTTACACGTTTATTATTTTGTTTTGAAGCTTATACTTCAATTTCAAGGTATAAGCATGTAAATTATGTACAATAACAGAGAAAATATTATAATATTTGTGATTCACGGGTTTTTGGTATCAGAAATCATGAAGCACAATTTTCGAAAAAACAAAAAGTAATAATTTATTAATTTAGAATCAAAAATATTAATTAAAATTGTCCTACAGCATATGTTCCACGTTTATTATTTTGTTTTGAAGCTTCCTCTTTTCAGTTTACTGAATTTATTGGTATATTAAAATGGAAAAATTAGAAAATCAATTTTTTTAAGATTTTGACCGAAATTTCAGTCCCCGTGTCCCTTAATTTATTAATCTGAGAAATTTTAAAGACTGAGTTCTCATTGGATATATTATCTACTTATATATATAATGAGTTGAACGTTAGGTTAGGTGGATTATTTCATTTACAGAAATTTTAAAAATAATTAACCCGCCCCCTCCCCTTTCTGTTTAAAAATCCCAAATCACTCAGTGGGTAAAATATTCTTATCCGCCGCGCATCCCCATTTTCCTTCAATTTGCGAATGCGTGAGATGCCGGGAAATTTCAGCATCTAGAAACATCTTTCCCCGTGCATTCGTCGTAATATGAATTTATAAACAGGTCTGGAAGCATGTGCGCCTCCATTACGTGATGATGCGTACGTGTAGTTTTATATAAAAAGGAACTGAACTCGTCTAGGATACTCTCAAGTTTGTGTAACTTTATTACTGACGATATGATAACTCAATAAAACTTTACAAAAAGGATGAGTGTTTTAATCTTATATTTTCTTACACATTTCTAGTAACAGATAAATATTTCAGTTGTAGGTAATAACATTCAACTAAATTTTTATATAATCTTACTTATACAAAAATGATTATCGAATACTTACTCTTTAACACATCTTAAGGTATTATTTTTTTAATATAAATGTCTTATACATTCAATATACCTTTCATGTTAATATAAAGTCCGAGGTACAGATTATTTATAATTTCCAAAACTTCTAGAATAGAAATGATGATAACAGAAAATTTATAAAACTCTCGTCAGATTTAATAATTTCTAATTCTACTATTTTTATATCCTATTACTTACTTCATCTTAGCAAAAACATCACAGTGTGTCACTCGCCCTTTCATTAGGGTTTTTCAATCGGGGCGCGTCGATGTTGAAATGTATTTATTTTTTCCGTTTGAAATGGCCATTTATTCCATAACAAATAAAAAGAATTTGTTAATACTTCAAACACAGCTTCTTTTCTTCCGTTCCAACATTGACCTTCCCATATTGAAAAACCATATACCCATGTATGTTCACACCTACTGTGCGTGCCAACAATATACTTCCAGGTAAAACTGGTAACTGATCATAATTTGTGGCTTTAAGAGATCAAAAATTAAAGTAACCTATCTTGCGTAAACCTTTTCATTTCCGTGTATCTAGCACATCTCATATTCTCCCTAATATACTTAGTGTACTCCATCCTTGTCCAGCGCTTTCTGTTCTTACCCCACAAACTACCCTCTAATACTAATTTTACAAGACCCTCGTGTCTTAAAATGTGACCTATTAATCTATCCCTTCTCTTAGCCAACGTCCTCCATATTGTTCGCTTTTCCCCAATTCTGTTTATAGCTTCCTCGTTAGTGATTCTATCTACCCATATCATTCTCCTATAGACCCACATTTAAAAGGCTTCTATTCTTTTCCTATCGCAAACTCCTATCGCCCATTTTTCGCATCCATATAACGCCACGTTCCATAAGAACATTTTTAGAAACGATTTCCTAATATTCACACTTACATTACTCCTAAGTAAAAACCTTTTTTTTTTGCCTGTGCTATCCTACTATTTATGTCTACTATACTTCCACTATTCCTAGTTATTACGATTCCCAAGTAGCAGAATTACTTAACTTCAGTCAAAATATCTCTTCCCAATCTAACAGCCTATGTAATTCCACTATTTCCCATACTACACTCCATTACCTTAGGTTTCTCTCTATTAATCCTCATATTTTCTCAAGAACCATGTTCATGCCATTTATTATATTTTCCAAGACTTACATCATCGGAAAAAGGTGGGTTTTTATTTATTCTTCTTGCAGTATGATTCTTTTTCGATATTCCGTTTTAACGTTCTTTATTACCTATTCTATATATATATATATATATATATATATACGTTAAACAGCATGGGCGACAGACTGCATCCTTGTAGTACTCTTTTCTTGTTTTCTTCTTTCTTTTCATGATCTTGAATTCAAATGACTGCTGAGTGCCTTGTGTAGATGTTATGTATAAGATTCCTTTCTCGGCATTTTATTTCTGTTCTCTTCAAAATCCTTAATAGTTCTATTTCACATCTACAAATATCTTGAACGTAGGTCTCTTTTATCTTATCCTGTCTTCTAACATTAGACGCAGAGTAAATATTGCTCCTATTGTCCCAACATTTTTTTCCTAAAACCTAAATTTTCTTTGCATAGCTCTATTTGTCGTTCCATTCTTTTATTTTGCACGCATCAGATACTAAAATTAATATCCTGCGCTCTACGCCTCTATCAGCCCCAATCTCCTTCGGGATGGGTGTATTTATGTTGTTCCCTAAAATCTTCTGCTATTGTTCCCGTTTCGTAGATTTCACAAATTAACCTGAACAGCCATGATATTTCTTCTTCCCCCTGATGATTTTATCAAC